>DF357757.1:20216-44670 GCA_000787875.1 Solanum virginianum
ACATATCGGAGACAGAAAAAATCTTCATTGGGGTGACTTTAATGGGCATATCGGGGCAACTACTAGCGAGTTTGAAGATATTCATGGAGGCTTTGGTTTTGGGGAGAGGAATGAAAGTGGGACGTCTCTCTTGGATTTTGCCAAAGCCTTTGAGTTAGTGATTGCAAACTCGTATTTCCCAAAGAGGGAAAATCACTTGATTACCTTCCGTAGTACGGCAACTAAGACTCAGATTAGATTACCTACTTCTCCTAAAGGGCGATAGAAGTCTATATAAGAATTGCAAGGTTATTTCGAGTGAAAATATTTTCACTCAACATAAACTTTTAGTGATGGATGTGGAGATCAAGAGAGAAAAGAAGAAGAAGGTTATGTATGCCAAACCTAAGATTAGATGGAGAGGCCTTACTCCTGCCTTTTCTGGCGAGATGGAAGAAAAGTTGAGAAACTTAGAGGCGTAGAGTAGTGAAGGTAATGTGAACAGTATGTGGGACACGACTGCTGGTTACATAAGAAAGGTAGCTACCGAGATAATAGGGGTTTCGAGAGGGACCTTTTGTGGACGTCAGGGCAATTGGTGGTGGAATGATGAAGTTCATGACAAAGTGAAAGATAAGGTCGCTTACACAGAGTGGTTAGAGTGTAGGGATGAAGATGAAAAACAAAAACTTAAGGTAATCTATAAGACGGCCAAATCAGAAGCAAAGATAACGGTGACAATTGCTAAGTTAACAACATTTGAGTGCATTTATGAGGAGCTAAGTGATAAAAACGGGGATAAGAGATTGTATAGGCTTGGTAAAAGGGATAAGAGATTGTATAGGCTCGCTAAAGTAAGAGAAATGAAAGTTCGCGACTTGGACCAAGTGAAGTGCATCAAGGATGAGGAGGGCGAGGTGTTGGTGGATGACACTTCCATTAAATTAAGGTGACAAGCTTACTTTCATAAACTCTTAAATGAAAAAGGAGATAGAGACATTGAACTGGGTAAGTTGGCACACTCCAAAAACCATCGCGATTTTGGTTATTGCAGGCGGTTCAGAGTTGAGGAGGTAAGACGGGCTATTAGTAGAATGAAGAGGGGGAGAGCAATCGGCCCCGATGAGATTCCGGTAGACTTTTGGATGAACATGGTCAAGGATAGCATACAGTGGTTGACTAGACTGTTCAATGCTATTATGAAGACTGCTAAGATGCCTGATGAATGGAGGAGGAGTATAATGGGTCTATTGTACAAGAATAAGGGAGATATTCAAAACTGTAACAATTACAGGTGTATCAAATTGTTAAGCCACACTATGAAGGTCTGGGAGAGAGTAGTGGAGATGAGAGTGCGAAGAGTAGTATCTATTTCGGAGAATCAATTTAGATTTATGCTGAGGCGGTCGACTACTGAAGCAATTCATCTTGTTCAGAGGTTAGTGGAGAAATATAGGGAAAGAAAGAAGGACCTTCATATGGTGTTCATTGATCTCGAGAAGGCATATGATAAAATCCCAAGGGATGTCTTATGGAGGTGTCTAGAGGTGAAAGATGTTCCAATGGCATATATCAGGGCGATTAATGACATGTACGATGGAGCCAAAACTCGAGTAAGAACGGTAGGAGGAGACTCATAGTATTTTCCTGTTGAGATGAGACTCCATCAAGGATCTGTGTTGAGCCCTTTCTTGTTTGCCTTGGTGATGGATGAGTTAACGCGATCTAATCCAGGAGGAGGTACTATGGTGTATGCTATTTGCAGATGACATAGTATTGATTGATGAGACTCGAACTAAAGTTAATGATAGATATGTCGTATAGATAAGGATGTTGAGATGGATGTGTGGTCACACCAGGAGTGACAAGGTTAGAAATGAGGCCATTCGGGAGAAGTTAGAGGTGGCTCCGGTGGCTGATAAGACGAGGAAAGCGAGATTGCGATGGTTTGGACATATTCAGAGAAGGAGTACCGATACTTCTGTTAGGAGGTGCGAGAGGTTGATTTTAGGAGTTACACGGAGGGGTAGAGGTAGATCGAAGAAGTACTGGGGGGAGGTGATCAGACATAATCTTCTGTTAGGAGGTGCGAGAGGTTGATTTTAGGAGTTACACGGAGGGGTAGAGGTAGACCAAAGAAGTACTGGGGGAAAGTGATCACACATGATATGACGGAACTTGATCTCACTGAGGACATGATCCTAAATAGAAAGAAGTGGAGGTCGCGAATTAGAGTAGTAGGCTAATTAGTTGGTAGATACGTTCTACCTTCCCCAGACCCAACTTGTGGGATTCCACTGGATATGTTGTTGTTGCTCATGTATATTCATTCTCTTGCATATGTCTAAATAGTTTTTTTCATATATTTATTTTTATTTGTTTTAGCTAGTACAAATTCAAATTGATGAATACTGAATTTAATTGAAAAACACAAATATACTCGAAATTACATCCGGATGAATAAAAAAAGACAAGCCTGATTCACTAAAGTGTCCCACAAAGGTCTATTGGCGTAGCCTTACCAAGACCTCCTGGTCACATAGCATTAACTTTATCTGTTACTTTCGGATGGATATTAGTATAAATTATTTAAAAACTACAAACAGAGGATTTATACTATTGAATTATGGAATTATTACAATCCTTATAAATGCAAATATACAACTAAACCTACTGATGATCGGTGTATATAACTAATTAAATTAATTAGTCCATGAATGTTCAAATGAACTTCTTTTATTGTTTGGTAAAATTAGGGAAAATGTATTGACGGGACAATAGGGATGCATATTCGTTGATTCGAAGATATGCTAAATTATTTAGCATATTGATTTATCGATTATTGGTTTATCTGATCGTTATCGGTTTAGCCATTAAGATTTGGCGCAAACTTTTCTTTATTGAAAATGACTTAGAGACAGGGTAACTAATCAAATGAACCATACACATTAGTTGGCAGATTGCATTTTGCTTAAAAGCAAACACAGTCACCTTGTAGAATAACTAATAGTTTGAGACAGTCAAAAACAAAAGTATGAAGCTATCAAGAATTTTTTGTACCAAATAGTACAAATATAATTATTTAATTTACGATCGGACGGACCTTCATATGGTGTTCATTGATCTCGAGAAGGCATATGATAAAATCCCAAGGGATGTCTTATGGAGGTGTCTAGAGGTGAAAGATGTTCCAATGGCATATATCAGGGCGATTAATGACATCAAAACTTTTAAGAACCAATAACCCAATAAACAAAAAAAATTAAAAATATTATCAAAATTACTAAATTAATAATATTTTTTTATTCAAATAAGCGATTTCGATTCGATTTTGAAATAACCCACTTTTTGCCCACAACTTTATGTTTTGCACATGCTTAGTTATTCCTAATTTTCTGATTATGCATGTGCTGAGTGGCAAAAGATATTTGTTTCCTTATACTAATATTACCAAACAATTTCAGTTCTGTGATGTGATGTGCTTGTTTCCACTTTTTCACCATGTCATTTGCTGCCTACTGCTTCATGTTTTTTCAGAAGAAGAAGGGCCCAAAAGGTCCCTCCACTTCTCTGACATTTATATCATCACTCCCTTTTTTCATGGCTCATCAGGAGCTACTCTTTATTGCACTTGCCATTATTTCTTGCACATCATGATTTTCACTTACAAAAGAAGGTCATGCCAAGTATCTCTATTATGCCACGTAGAATGTGTATGTTTATTTGTTCAATTTTATACAAGTTTAAATGTTTATTTATGTATATCTAAAATTGAAGAACATAAATATCAGCTAAAATCAATTAAAAGGATATATGTAATATATGGACACTTACTCTATGATGATTTAATGTTTTATTGCAGCTGCTTGATGCATGCGCTAGGTATTTCAAAAATGATGCATGTGTTTAGGGAATGACAAACGCAGGTGTACAACAGGAAACTTTGGAATTCAACCTTTTTAGAAGTTTCACCAATGTGTGTTCGTATGCATCTATAAGCAGACATTGTAAAAACTACTTTGGTTAAGAAAATTAATTTTGAAACTATATTATTCCAGGATCGGGGTGTGATCGAAATAAATTCTAATTTTCGAATATCAGCCCTTGACGGAAGGGCTACTTCTGGCATAGTTTAATATTAATGGCAGTATCCTTTCAACCAAAAAATATATATATATTCAAATAATATATGTTCTTGCCATTATTTATTTAATTGGTAAGGAATTCCTATATTATATACTCCTCCATCTCAAAATACTTTTTATATTTCTTATGCATAATTTGTTATCCAATTGCCGACCACTATTTATAATATGAAAATTTATCTAAATGTATCATATTTAAAAAATATTTGTTAATATATATAATTATATAAGTTTAATCCAGGTTATCCAATGGCAGTATCATAACGTAGTTTCTTTTTTTAACCAAAACAAGTATATATAATACATTTGTCATACATATATATTACATATATAATCATTTTTAATGCATAGTATAATTGATATAGATGATAAATATTTTTTAAATATAATATATCAAGATAACAAATAAAAAGTATATTTAAAAATGATAAATATTTTTATAAAAAAGAATTTAAAAAGATAATTATCCCTTTATAATAGCATCTAGTCATTTAAGCATTGAATTAACGATCATAGAATGTCTGCTGAGACATTGGACATAATATGTTATCCTTTAATTAGATTAAAATTTTATATTCCAATTTAGTACTAAATCCATTCCAAATGAGCTTATTTGCAAAAATAACATTGTTAAACATAAAAATAGACAAAGTAACATCTATTTCAAATGGTACAAGATGAGAAAAAACATATATTGAAATTCAATTTTTCATCTACGTAGACAGTAAATACTTTAGTATATGTGTTAATCAAGTTAATATCAATCGTAATTTTGTCGATGAAAGACCCCATCACCATCCCACCAGAAATTTACCAATCCGTTAATTGAAAAAAACAAGTCTCAAATTTGATCAATTAAAAAATGTTGCACAATACACTACACAAATTAGTTCAATTAATTTGTTCCTTTTTTTGTTATATTATTATATCAATAGTAATTTTATCAATGAATTGATTTTTTTTAAAAAAAAAATAAATAGTGCAGGGATCAATTAGGCATTGATTCAGGAAGTGTGCGTCTCCATCAATATTGAAGACAAAAAAAAAAAAGCAAATAGAAAAAGTCTTCCTCTGCCAACATTTTATAGAAATCATTGACATTCTTTCAGAAAAATTGACTTTGGAATTAGATAATATTTCAAGAATTTAATATCCTTAATTATAAGATTATTTAGCTAATTATCCTTGATTTTCTCTCTTACATTTCACTCAATTTATATTTCACTAATTTAAATAACATAATGGTGAATATAGGGGAAAGTATTGAGTATTTTTTATTATTCTAAAAAATTAAATTTTATGAAACAATTTTGGTTTGTCAAAAACAACAAATAATATACACCATTATATTGTATAATAATAATATTATAATAATAATAATGTTATTATTAATATATTTGATATACATGCACTCATGTCTCACAATAAAGTATGCAAGTTTAATTTGGAATGATTAAAATATAGAAGAAAAGGTACACGAAGCATATATATATCAATAATATATTTTTGTAAGAGGTATCATTATTTTATTTTTTTTGGAATGATTAAAATATAGAATAAAATATTTTTAAAAAATTCCCTACTTGATTGTTAAAATTATGAATTCAAATGAAATAGTGGATGGTGTGGCCAACATTATCAAATATGATGAAATGCGTTACTTAGAAATAGTAGGTTGGCCATCTTTCATTTTCTTTATTTCATTTTTAATATTTTGATTAAGTAAGGAAAATAAATATTGGTGCGAGTTGATTTTGTAAAAATAATCTTAATATGAGAAGTCTCACATCAGCAAAACAAAGAAAAAAATATTGAGTATATAAGTAAACAGATCTTACCTACTAATGATACGTTTTAAAGTCGTGTAGGCCTGCGAGATGGATCGTTATTGATGGTATCAGAGTTACTCCTATGTTAGCCTTGTCGATGTGAACCAAAGTTCAATTGAGTGTAGGCAAATCTTGGTAAGGCAGGACAAACCTCAGCAAGCACGCACGCATTTTAAAGTCGTGCAGGCCTAGGCCCAAAGTAGACAATATTACTAGCGGATTGGTGCGTTACAATTTTTCTAAACAAAATATTGATGTTCTCCACCAGAAAAAAAATAATTCGTCTATATATAACTAGATCAAACAAATTAATTCAAGAACAATAAAAAATTTAAACAATTGAAACTTTTTATTTTGGTCTCAAAAATAGTTGAAACTATATTGGAGAACAATTATTGTGTATTTGTGTCCGTTGAAAGTTCATCAAGGAAATAATTGATGAAATTAAAGTGAATACAACTAAATTTGGTACAGTCAACTAAATTTTAATGAATGTGGCTATCCTTGATGTACTAATTTATGTTGTTGGGACACTTGAATGACTTTTCAAATTTCACCATATAATTCATGAAATGAATTCAAGTTTGAAGTTATACGTATTTATAAAGTTTTGAATAATTAAAAATATATATAAAAATAAACTTCGTGGAAAATATATCCGAATCAAAAAATTAGTCATTAAGAAGGACAAAATCAATATCGGTATACTTGTCACTTTTTTCTCTTCAAGAGTTAAACTACATAAATCTTAACAAATATTTTTAGATATGTATAGGTTTTTTTTTTTTTTTTTTTGGCTATTCCCTTTCTTTTACTTTTTGTCATATCTAGTTTATTCTGCTTATGCGTTTTTGAGACGAGGGTTCCCAGGAAACAACCTCTCTACTTCTATGAGGTAGTGGTAAGGTCTGCGTACATTCTATCCTCCCCAAAACCCACTTGTGAGATTCCACTGGGTATGTTGTTGTTGTTTATATAGGTTTTTTTAATATTTTTAATTTTTCTTTCAAATTATTCAATCCATCTAATTTAATTTCAAAATTAATAAATTAACTTTTGAAAAGCAAAACGTGACAACTATTTTGATGAAAAGAAATTGATTTAATTTAGTTTTTCATGGGAAAGGTGGCAATAATTTGATTGCAATGCACTACTAAATGATTCATAACGAGACCATATGCCCTCTAAATGACAGTATTAATTATAGCAATTAATGTTCTCGTTGTTAGATAAGTTAATCTCGAGAGAAATTACATCAATTTTAATTAATATTTTTATGTAAATAATTATAATTTAGAGTATTATTTTATAATCTTTTAATATCAAAATTTTAGTTTTATATATCAATTTTTTAATTTAACTATATAGATTAATCAAATCATTTTTTTTTTAAAAATATGATAACTATTTTGAAATGAAGAGAGTAATATCTTGCGTAAAAAATATATAAATATAAATAAAAATAGGACCAATTAATGCAAATATGAAATAAAACACATAAATTCAATTTAAATTAAAAAAATAAAATGTGGATCACAAATAATAATGCGATACAAGAACTTCCAAATTTTTTTAGCAATATTATTTGTTAGATTAATTAAGTCAATTGCATTTCATTGTAATTGCACGTTTATTACTTCAAAAAATAAAATTCTAATTCAACTCTTTCCCCCTCCCCTCACGCACACTTTTTACACGTAAAAGAAGCCAAAAAACTCAAACAATCTAAATTATTAGAACTACAAAAAGTCAACAATAGCAAGTTGGGTCCGGAGAGAATAGTATGTGTGCATGTAATTTCCTTTTTTTCTACGAAGATAGATAATTTTTAAATAAATATTCTATTCAAATAAATTATATAAAAATTTGAATATGTAAAAAAAATATAATAGTGAAGTATTTAAAGAAAAAAACAATAATATAACAAATAATATGAGAACTGGAACAAAAGAAAAAACACACAACACTAAAAATAAGATGATACTCCCTCAATAGGGGCTGACTAAAGTTTGATGGAGGGAGTAAAGAGTAATAATAACATTACCAATAGAGAGAATTAGACAACACTCGTTTATCCACCTACTAATTTGATCTTTACTCTAATTTTCTATCTTCCATCTAGAGCTATATTTTGGATAGGAGAATAAGACGATGTGACGAATTAGAAAATACTTTTACCATATCCAGTTCTATTCATATCAAATAACCACTGGGACCAAGCTAATACTATCACATTTTATAAACTATTCTAAGAACTAAGAGAAGAATGTAGCGACGTGTAAGATCAGTCTTGACTCATATCTTATCTTATCACCTCTCAAAAGAATCTCTCCTTGCACTCATTAACCTATCACTAAAACATTTGTACGTTATATAGTCTAAACTAAGACTAGTCTCGAGTCTCGACCATAGGTGTATCACATTTTATCTCATCATCTCTCCTCAAAAGAATTTCTCGTTGTACTCACTAATCTATCACTAAAATATTTGTACATTATTGTATAATTTAAACTACCTCAATGTCGCTTCAGTATTAACCAAAAAAAAGGGGCAAAATATATATTCCCTTCGTTTCAAATTAATTGAACTTTTGAGATTTTTTTCAAGGTTCAAAATAAATTAAATTATTCAAAGTTCAAGATGAATGTTTGAAACTTTTTTCATATTTACTCTTTCATTTATTGAAGTTTTATATTTTCTAGGAGATAAATTATATTATATATTTATGATTTTACAAATGGTAATAGTGAAAAGTGAGGTATAAATTTCATCTTTAAATATTTTTCTTAATATGTGTACAGAAGAATACGTGTGAAACGTTAATTAGACAAATGTGGAAAGAGAAAAAATGGAGAATTGATAGAAGAGAGACATAAGGTAGACGTGTAAGAAAAAGGAAAAGGTCTCCCATGTCTCCCCGCTCAATTTCAGGAACAACACCAAATTTTTCCTCTTTCTCTCTCTAATTTCTCATACACTAATTCCTTTGCTTGACTCTCGCTTTTCCGTTACCCAATCTGCTACACTTTCCTCACAATCTAAAAGCCATTTCTTTCACTTTCTTACCACATTTTTCTCTCCTCTTCCTATGGATTTTGTTTGAAAAGGTAGCATTTTGTTCTGACCCCACTTCTTCAAATCCTATAATAACCTCTTATTCATCGTTTTCTTGAACTTTTTGGGGCTGCATTGTTGATGGGTCTTGTTAAATGCAGGAACTTTTTTGGTGGGGTTCATTTTGATTTGTGTTGATGATCAATGTTATTTGAAATTACACCATGACGACTAATCGACCAGCTGATGCTGCTAAGGTTCTTATAAGTTCTCACCTCAATGTTATTCTCTATTGCGTTTACTCTGATGTTTCATGTTCTTGTTTAATAATCAGGTTGAAGGGGCTAATCCACCCCCTTCTCCCACACCTGGGGCTAATGATCAAGTTCGTGGTGGAAATAAGGTCAGCTGCTTTATTCATGTTTAACATTTTGATTCATTGTCCTTAATCTCTTTCCCGGAAACAAACTCTCTATCTCTCTGAGTTAGTGGTAAAGTGTACATACATTTTCCGTCCCAGATCCCACTTGTGAGATTCCAGTGGGCATGTTGTTGTTGTCCTCCTTAATCTCTTTGTCTAATGGTGCACATAGATTAGAGAAGACCCTTTTCCTTACTTTTCACAAAATGCTTGGAAACATACTTAGATTTCATAAAAGTCACTTTTTTTAATTATGGTATCTAGTAAGAGCAATAAAGAATGGGATACAAACTGAGAACATGTATTTCATCTTGTAATTCGTTGACAAAATTTCGATTTCTACACTATTAGCTTTTGTGGGAGAGATGTGTCCTTTTTTAGGAATGTTACCTGCTCATTAGAAAAAAATTGATCCTTTACAATTTGAAGACTGGAGAGTGATCTGCTTCCTAAAGTTGAAAGTTACCTCCGTTCTGCAGCTTTGCCGAAAAACAATTTTCCATTTTCATGTATTTGATACTTCCCTAAATACTTGAGTTAATCTAGAGATTGTGGATTTTATGCACTCTAAAAAAGATAATGATGGAGTTGACTGAAGATAAAAATTTGGTCTTGGCAGGTCTACAGAAGTGGTAACCTGTTTTTATCATCAAAAGGTCTGTCTTCTCTTCTATGCTATAGTTTTTTTGCATAAAGTCGCAAAATAGAATGTGATTTCTCTTCTCTTGTTTTTATCTCCCACTTTCACATTTCTGTTTCCCATTTTCAGTATCATGTTTCTTCTTTTGATTCAAAGTTATTTTATTTATTCTTTTAGTTGCACTAAAATTCTATAACATCAAATGTTTACTATGTAGTTGTAAGAAAGATTTTAGTTTTGTGTCTTGGCCTCTAAACGAGGGAGGAGGAACTTGGTATTACAAGCCATAAATGTAGGCCAGAAAATGGTATAATAGCTGAAGAGTGTGTAAGTTTTAGTGTTTTATGTTGGCACACATTTATACCCATTAGAAAACTTCATATTACATGTTTAGTAAGAACCCCCACCTCACCTACCCAAAAAAAAAAGAGAGGGAAAAAAAGGATCAGTGATAGTTCAATTTCTAGTATTCTTCATTGTGAAGCACAAAAAGAATACAAAAGCAAATAAAAGCATCTTCCACAAACCAAAACGTTTCTGCTTTCAAATGGCCACATCTGATTTGAGGTTGACTCTCCTACGAATTAGAATGATTTTTGTCATGTATTTGCAGCAACGAAAAATGGGGTTGCCATGCATGATCTTTGATTATTGTTATTTGTGAATATCTTTCATGTAACCATTTGATGTGTAGTTCTCTCAGTTCATTTTCCATTAGTTAAAAAAGATGTTTTTACTGTAATTTTATGCAGAGCATAAATTATTTTGAGGAAAGTAATAACACTTTTTTCTTTTCTTTTTGATGCTCTGATTTTTTGATCTCTCTTGACAAATATTTTAGCTACTTCTGTGGTTATGTTTTCTTGTGTTCTCTCAGATATGCTTTATTGGCTTACATTAAATGTGGCCAACAGTAATTTGCTAATTTCTAGTTAAAAAGAACAGAAATCTGGAGTTTTAGGCATACACTCAATAAATTCCATATCTTTATCAGAAAGTTTGAAGAAAAATAGAGATTTTTTACTTGTATAAAATTTAGGTTTTAGTTGATATTTCTGTTATCTATTGCATGTAGGAATTGGGTGGACATCATGGAAGAAGAGGTGGTTCATTCTAACTCGTACCTCATTGGTCTTCTACAGAACTGACCCTGTAAGTTTGATGTTGTATACTGAATGCATCATTCCTTACTACCTAGTAGAACCTAAATTAGTTACTTGCTTATTATGCAAGCATTCGACAAATATCATATCATGGTTTATTGTATTCTGTAGTATGTCTTCTTGGTTTCTTTTATTCTAACTCATTAGAGTGATTTGTGATTGTGAATTGGATTTTACTCTATATGTATATTATATGGGTGAGTAGTATCTAAAAAGCTCCAATGAGGTGCTTTCCATGTTGAAAGCTATCCATAAGCATGAAGAATAGAAATGAATTATACATCGATTAGCCCCCACACCAAATTTGTCATTTTGTAATAAAGATGGATCAAGTACTTACTGATGTAGCTACATTAAAATCACTTTTCTCGGGCTCTCCAACTACTTATGAATGTGACTTCAATTAACATCACCATTCCGGGGTTACTAAAGACATGCCAGAAATGAATTACGGGTTGGACTGATCATGAATCAAGCAAGCTCCCATTGCATGAAGTAATGTGGTAGTAAACCTTTAATTCTAATTTAGTGCTTTTTGAACAGTCGGGCAAGGTTTCCCTTCACGTGACTTAGCTGTCACAATTTCAAAGCAATATTTGAATGATCTCATGTAGATCCTTCATTTGACTTAACATGCTCAAATCAGATCCTCTTAGGATTTCTTTCGATCTGCTGAGCTTTTTAGGTCCATGTAAATGTACAATTCATCTTCTACCTTGAGATTGCATTCTTGAATGACTCACTCTTTCCCTTGTGTATTGATCACAGCTCTTTTTGACGACATTTTGCAAATGAATGACTTAGTTATACATTTGAGCGTTTGTGTTACATAAATTGTTTCAGAAAATTGTGATTCTGATAACAACGAGATTAGGGAGATCCCAAATTTCTGAATTGAACATTTAGAGTGCAAAAGCAAAAATAGAAAAGAATTTGAAAACTAGAAATAAAGATTTGGGAAATTCGAAGGAACAATCCAAGAATTTTCAAGAAAGTGCTGTTCTAAATTTTTGACCAGATCCAAGTATTAATGTATAAATTTATGAGAAGAAATCTAAAGCCCTTACTTGAGAAAACGAATCAAAATAATAGATTCGGATCTTGACTACTTTATGAGTAAGTTAGACAACAATTAGTACGTGGAAACTAATTGCCTGCTAAAGAATACCATAAAAGGAATCAAATATACCATAGAAACTAGAAAGTTATTACCTTATACGTTGAGCTATGAAACTAGTAAAGGTTGAAAGATAAATTCCCATGGTGCAAGTCATAAAGGTTCAAAAGAACTTTCAAAATATTATTAATCTCAATTAATGTGTTCCTGATGATTTAAAAAGCACTTCTATTTATAGGAGAAATGAAGGTGGCTGCAGCCCTAATCAAACCCTAAAAGAATAATTTGGAATGTAGGAAAATAAAATCCTAGCTTGGTGGCCATTTGTAGCTGAAATAGACCTTTTTTTCGCTGGTTTTGGGATTTTTGGGCGCCACTTTGGACCTCTTCATTCTTCAAGGCTGAATTTTGGATCCCAATATTTCTTCTCTTGGAATTCAACTTGGGCCACTAAATAGTTGTAGCATTTGACAATTCATCTTCCTTGAGCTTGAACTCTTCCTCCTCAACAAGACGCTTTTGGATCTTCGATTGAAGCCCCGTGAGTGAATTCCTTGGTTTGAAACCTTGTCATGGGCCTCCTCGGAGCTTCTAACGCCTCTTCCTTGTCTTTCTGTGGAGTAGAGCTTCCACGGTCATCAGTTTCACTTGTAATCTTATATTTTGTATTCCTCTTAAGATTTACTAGTGTAGATTAAAGCATGAACAATTAGAACAAATTTCTTCCTTCATTTAGCTTAGTTTGAATTTACATCTTTACCTTATAATATACGCTCTCTAAGTCAATTATACCTTCGAATCCTATTCAGGTTCATAGTGTAGCATCTTGTATTGAAAATCATTTGTCGATGAAATCATAGTGAGCTTATATTCGATCAGTTCATTTAATATCTTCCATCAATAGTATTAGCTAAATGTAAATATTTTTCTAACTCGTATTTGTTTTTGATAAGTCCATGAATCCGATTTGTTACCCCATCTAATGCTTCACAATGCATCGTCTTGAGTGCTCAATTTTTCTCTTTGACTTATTTAAATTTTTCTCGATGACTTTATCTCCTTGACTGATTCTTTTCAGAATGCTACTCCTCAAAAGGGAAGTGAAGTGAATTTAACTCTGGGTGGTATTGATCTCAACAGTTCAGGCAGGTTGGCTTAGTTCGTAGACTGGGTTCCTTTTGGCAAGTTACACCAAAAATGGTGAATAATTATAATTTTTTTCCATGAATATTCAGCGTGGTTGTCAAAGAAGACAAGAAACTGTTGACTGTACTATTTCCTGATGGCCGTGATGGACGAGCTTTCACACTCAAGGTGCCATTATTTCTGATTGTTTTTTTTTTCTGTCTTTAATAGTTTTATCATTTTTCTGTTGCTAGTTGTCATCCTTAAATTGAGTTTTCATTTTCTCATATGTCTCATTATATACGGGAAGATCATGCTCTTTACTGGTTTATGCTCAGTTGTGTAACGTTAACATTAAGTACCTAAAGACGATCAAAAGTACACAAATAAATCTGAAATATAGATATTATTATGAGTACATTATAAGTTGGAATCTCGAGTTTATTTATTTGTTTCATCGCTAATAATCTATTCAATCATATGTAGAATGCTACAAACTTCTTAGTTCTCTTCAGTTTATTTGAAGTTGAAAACATTCCCTCAATTTGCCCCAATCAATAATCACCTAATTAGTAGTGGTAACCAGCTCGCAAAGTAACTTTTATAGTTTTACTCCCTCTGTCCCAGTTTATGGTAAGGGTTCAGAGTACGAGGGTCGAAACACTTTATTTTTACTTTGAACTTATGTATAAATTCTACAATTTTTTTGAAATAAAGTTTACATTTTTGAAATCTATGCAAAAAGTTCTACAAGTCAGCATAGTGTTAATGATTTAAAATATTTTAAGGAAGTTTGAGAAAATTGTAGTCGGAAAAGAAACTGTTTTGACTCCCTGAAAAGTAACACATTTATATAAAATGGGACATAAGGAGTACCAATTACTTTTCACATTGTAATTCAAAGATAGTGGCCTTTATTTATTCTCATGTTCAGTCATCCATGTCCTTGGTAGGTCTCCATGCCTAAGGTATATATTTTATTTTCCTGTATCATGACAAATGGGTTCACTCGACGTGCTTTTTGCTGTTTTAATTATTGCATTGTATCATCATGATTATCATTAGCATTCTAGGAATCTGTTTCTGTAAAGTATAAAAACTTAATATAATCTAAGAGCTTTGATGTTGTAGGCCGAAACGACAGAGGATTTGCTTGAGTGGAAAACTGCACTTGAGGAAGCTTTGGCAAATGCACCTAGTGCTGCTCTTGTAATGGGCCAAAATGGAATATTTAGGAATGATCAGACCAATGCTGTTGACGTTTCACTTGAGCAATGTAAGTTCTCACTAATCTGTTCTAAATGGCCGGCATCTGGTATGCGTCTTGCATGTTGAGGAATAAAATGTGAACCTGCTTGCAACGAAACTTTACTAATTCTGATTTATAAGGAACTTTTTCTACGAATGCAAAATAGTCAAGCTGGGTTCTGTTTTTCTTTATGTATGTATAACTTTAACGAGTGTTAGGTGTACATCTCTGTTTCCATGGTAAATACATGTTACAGTTTTTCAACAGAGAAGTTGTTTTTAGAAAGCTTATGATCTCTGTTTGCAGGAAGTACGAAATCTGACTGGCCTACCAAATAACTCAGTTACTACAATGGCTTATGCATCATACTGTTCTTTTATCTTGCTATTGTTGTTGCCTGATGTATTTACTGTAAAACATGATATCCTTTTCATGGATCTAATTCTCAACCTTTGTTTATAATTTCATTTTGCCTTTGTAGCTAATGATAGACAGCCTGTGAAGTCCTTGGTAATTGGTCGTCCGGTTTTACTTGCTCTGGAAGATATTGATGGAACTCCATCTTTCTTGGAGAAAGCCCTGAGGTTTGTTGAAGAGCATGGTGAGCTTCTTCTACTGTGTCAAATAGCTATAGGATGGCTGCTTCTGTAACATGTTACTTTCTTAGCATCCAGCATCAAATTCCAAATATTTCTTTCATCTGTAAAGGATCAGTTGTTAGTGGAGCTTATTCCCAAGTGGATGTTCTAGCTTAAAGAACGAGGAGATCTAGTATCCATTTTTCATCAAATCAGATGCATTGTTTGCTTTCAGTATCTAATTTGGGTGTGTTTGAGATAGTCCAATTAGAGGATTCATAGTGGTTATAGTCTATAGGGGAATGAGAGACCAATGTAGGTGGACCCCTTCTGCCAATTCCATTCACCGCAGAAGTCTATTTTGCAATGAGATTTACCTATTGTCCCCTGACTTTGTAGAATTTTCTTTTCAGCCGAGGGTCTATCGGAAACAACCTCTCTACCCTACAGAGTAAGAGTAAGGTCTGTCGTATATCCTACCCTCTCTAGATCTGCATTTGTGGGATTACACTGAGCATGTTTTTGTTATTATTTACCTATTGTCCCACGTTTCTAGGTGGATGTGATAACTGTATCGACTACGCCAATGGGTTGCTTTGCAAACCGATTCTAGGCTTCAACATTGAGTTAGAATGTCAAAACTTAAAAGTTTAATACTTCATCCATTCTGAAGTTTCACTTTCTAAGAGTCAAAGAATTGAATCTTTGACTAAGATTTTTCTAAGAGGTAGTAAGTGCACATCCACCACAACTGGTAAGTTGGAGGTTCGAGTCTTGTGGAGGATAAGTTGGAGGCCATCTGGAGGGTAAGTAGGAAATGATTTATCCTCCTCGAGGGTGGGGAAATACGAAAAGAAGGAAAAGTTTGTAACTTATATACTTCTTGTGTTATATCTAAAGTGCTATTCGGATTTTGGTTAGAGAGAAATAATTTTGGTTGGGGTGTTGGAAAAATATATGCCTGAATTTGATTCTGGTAAACTGTTATATTGATAAAAAGATCATTAAAAGCCTGACATAGTAGATTAGAACCAGCTAAATAGTTTCTTTCTGCAACTAAATGCATTTAGCTGTTAAGGGGGGTCAAAATGTAGTTGTAAAATGGAAAAACTGTTTCTAATTGGGCTGTTTCTGAAAATTTTTGTTGGTTTCGAAAACCATTTTCAGTAAGAGAATATTTCTATGTCCAATTTAAGGATGAGAGTCAGTCAAGTTACGTTAATAAAAGTTTGATAATCAGTCAAGTTGAGTGTATAAAAGTAAAATGAACGAAATATTGGGACAGGAGATTTATAGTCAATTAGTTCTTTTATTGTTTTAAAATGAATTGCGTTTACTAGCACTTCCTCTAACGCATGCATTTGTATTCTTCTTATATATATAAAAGAAAAAAAAGAACACCATTTACTTGTAAGGACAGCTACTTTCGTGCTCCAATTGATTTTTTTAATATGCTTTTGGAGAACTTCGATTTATCTCTAACCTTCATTTTGCGGACTGTTCATTTATTTATTTATTTATTTATATTTATTGATGTCTTTGCATGCTCATCGAACGGGGCTGATCTTCTACAATTTTTTCCAGGGATTAAAACTGAAGGTATTCTGCGGCAAGCAGCTGATGTTGATGATGTTGAGAATCGAATACGGGAATATGAACAGGGTCTGTTACCTTTAAATTGAGAGGATTTCATTTTTATTATGTTTTACTAGGTGTTAATACTATAAGCATCTGCTGAAAAAGTTTATAGTTGTAGATTTTGTGGAGTTGCTTTTTCTATGTGTATTTAAGCGGTTTCCTCTTTTCAGATACAACTGAATTATGATAGATGAGATGCGATTCTCAAATGATATCAGATTGTTATTAGCTAAGTATATAATAGGTTCTGACATACGGCCTGTGCAAGATCGTTTACCTGTCAAAAATCTTTTACTTCTTTTCTTCATTTGAGCGGAAGCCTGTACAAGTGTCTCTTGTGTAGGTCACTTGCCTTACAATATATAACAAACTTTTGTTCTGTTAATCCAGGTAAAACTGATTTTTCTACAGATGAGGATGCACATGTTATTGCTGATTGTGTGAAGGTATATCCTTCAAAACAGAATATAGGATTTAGATAAGATTGGTTGAAATTACTTTCGGAACTTGCTATTCATCTTTATTTCTGCAGTATATTCTGCGGGAGTTGCCATCATCTCCGGTTCCTGCTTCTTGCTGCAATGCCCTTTTGGAAGCATATAGTAAGTTTATTGTCTTAATGTTGGGTCCTTTTAGATTGCCTCTTTTTCTTACGTGATTTAAGCTAGTTCTTATAGAAGATAGAAGGATATCGTTAGTAACACTAGTCCAGGATTTGTACAGTTGTATAGATATACTTTCTTCATTCAATAGCATAACATGCATGGTCCATTTTTCGTGACAAAATATTTGCTAGAGCCATTTGACAGTTATAACCATGATATCTCCTTTTGTGTTCTGTTTGAGTTGTGTTATTGACATATTGAGACAGATTTGTTGAGTTTCTGTTTTGGCCCTGCTAAAGCCTTATATTATATCTGGTTTCTCTTTCTTAGTATTTCGAGAAACTTATGCACTTAGAACGCGCATAGTCTTTGAAGCCTGTTAATTTAACATAAACATCTTGTTATGCTGGTTTTCTTTTGCTATTCACATCTTCTTACAAGTTTGTGTCCGTTTGGAACCAAAACGTCGTAACAAAGTCACCACTCACCACAGATTCTCAATTCTTTCCTGTGAAATCATGAATCCTGTGATCCATGTCTGTATTGCCACCCTTCCATACAAAGCAGCTATCTATTAGATTTATGTACTAAAGTGAATTCCAATTCATGCTTATCCAATTTCTTTTCAACTGGCAAAATGTGATATACATATTTGTGCATAGAGTTTCTTTGAAAACTATGACTTTGTGAAAGCTGCTTGTCAATTTGGGCTTAAACGTTGTTGTGAGTCGGGACAAAGCGAATATAAAAAGATTTGAATAACTATGATCATTTAAGTTTTATCCTACCGTGAATGTTGACCAATAAGAATCTTGGTACCTGAAGTGTTGACCAATAGGATATTTATACATTTCTGTCAACAACAAAAGTTGTGAGATTGATCAGCTTGTGAGTATATCTGTTAAAAATGCTTTTGTGATTGTTGACAGAAACTGAGCGGGGCATTAGGGTCAATGCTATGCATACAGCTATATTGGAGACATTTCCAGAACCAAACCGTCGTTTGCTGCAGAGGTTTGTGATTCTTACTGTTCATGTTATTTGATTTCGTCTGTGACACAGTTCGCTGGTTCCAATGTACTCATTTAAATCAAGTTGAAATTATCATATCCTTCCCCAGACCTTGCATAGATGGGGGATGTTTTTTGCACTGTTCTGCCCTTTTTGTTTGGTATTATTAGTATGGTGCTGTTTAGTCTGAGCATTTCTTTTTCGGCAGATAATTTCAGTTAGCTCTATGTATGTGTTTATGCATAATAACACAAGCACACATATTGAGATATCTTTGCATCTATGAATGCTGTTAGATTTGCAAAATCTTTTCTGTTTTGGAGGTTTTGAATCAATTGATTGAATGTGCCAATTGTTTATTGAATTTCTAATTGTAATACAAGGACCTCTAGATATTTTTGCTTATGTGATTTGATCTCTTTTCTTTTTCCTTTCATATATTCTTTGGATAGAAGTTTTTCATATTTCACTTGGTTAATTTTTATATTCTTGGCACAAAATGTCCAAAGTGGTAACTTTAAGATTTGGTACAAAACCTGCTGGTTAACTTCTCGCAAAGAGAGAGAAGCTTCTTGTCTCTAAAATCAACAGTAAACATTGCAACAGTTCTGGCAATGACATACGATTATAGAGTAATGAATCCTAGTTTATGTTGAATAGAAATGTAGAGGGGATTCAATTGGATTCAGCTAGATCAAATAGGAGGCATCGTCTTGACTAGCCTTATCTCTGGAAGGTAATTTCTATCAAATTAGTATGGAAGAATCTTTCTCTCGGTGTCAAGAGATGGTACGAGGATAGATTATTGTTTCCAGAAACGTGCTTGGTTAAGAAGATTTTGGAGTTGGATGCATCGATGTCATCATGGAGTTATCCAAAGATGGGATAACTGCTTGTGTGAAGGTTTCATATTAGGAGATGTTTTGATTCTCTTTAGATTTCTGTCCAAAGTTAAAGCCAATCATGTTCAGGAAGGAAAATAGAAGGATTGTGGAGTTTTCTGACGGTAGGTCTATGGGCATTTAGTACCAGATGCAATGGAATGAAAAGAAGAGAAGAGAAGGTGTTTGGTGGTGATATTGGTTGGGGAATTCCAGTTCAATCTCTGCCTATGAATAACTTTTACGATATTTTAGGTCGATGTGCATTTAGTAGTACCAATAGAATGAAGAAAAGAGAAGGTGTTTGGTGGTGATATTGGTTGGGGAATTCCACCCAATCTCTGCTGTATGAATAACTTTTACCAAATTTTGATTTTTGTTGTGCTTTTGGATATCTATATGCATTTTAGCCGTTATGTCTGGACTTCAACTGTCACCAGAGATGGTTGTTGTTACAAAATTTGGATCTTGAAGGAAAAGGGTTCTGACTAGCGACTAGTATCATATCCAGACATACATCAACAGCTCAAATGAATTGACTTATAAATGTGATGTGATATCCGAAAGAAGTATTGGAAAAAAGAGGGAGGCATACATCTTGTAACTGGTTAGAAAAAGATTCTGAAAATTGGAGGTGGTGTCAATATACTACTATTTCCTTTGTGAACAAGAACATGGAGTTTTTCTCACAGATTTCAATTCAGACTCTACTGTTGAGGAGATTGGGCATAGCGAGTTCTTTGATGCAAAACTGTTGACAGAGATTTAAATTACCATATTGTGGGTGCTTCACCAAAAGATTACTATATTGTGGGTGAACTAGCTGATTTAAATGTCTACAGAACAAATAAAATTTGTCAGTTTAAGTGAGATGAATAAGCTAGTATGTTTCCTCTTTTAGTAAGGTTGCTTAATCACTGAAGTGACCTTTCCACTTATGCTTATAGAAGCTCTAAAATTTGACTTTGCTTCCTCTGGGCTGCCAAACAATTTTTTAGTTCTCATGTGATGCTTTTTTGTGATGTCCATCAGGATTCTTATGATGATGCAAACTGTTGTTTCCAATAAAGCTCAAAATAGAATGAGCACATCAGCAGTGGCAGCTTGCATGGCACCTTTACTTCTTCGCCCACTTCTAGCTGGAGACTGTGAGCTAGGAAATGACTTTGCTATGGGTGGCGATAGCTCTGTTCAACTTCTGCAGGCAGCTGCTGCAGCTAACCATGCTCAAGCCATTGTCATCACATTACTAGAGGAGTATGATAAATTATTTGGGGTATAGTTTAAATCATCTTCAGTTCTGTACTTCCTAGTTGCTTCTGCACCTGAATTGTACATTAAGCCATCATCATCATATTGCTAGAGGAGTATGATAAGTTCTTCGGGTATGATTTACATCATCATCCTCAGTTCTGTACTTCCCAAGTTGCTTCTGCCCCTGACGTTATGTTAAGGGGTAACATTGTTGGTTCATTGGAACCTTAAAGTGCTGGGATATATTTCTGTTTCTCTAAGATATTCAGAAGACAATGAAATTTTCTTTTAGCCCTCCAATCTTTTCTCTCGAATAAATGTTTAAATTCTTTGCAGGAAGGCTCCGTATCGCCTGAACTATACTCTGACTCAGATGGTAGTGGAACCGAGAGTGGAGAAGAATTTACTGATGATGATTACAGCTATGATGATGATGATGATGAAGAAGAAGAAGAAGATGATGATGCAGAAGAGGGCTCTCATGCTGATGATGATTCTGATCATGATTCCTGTGCATCAACTCATGAAGTTGGCGAAAGTGAAGATAGTAATAAGGTTCTTTCTTCATGTCTTCACTGTTCTATTCTCTGCTATCTTCTTTTGTCAGGCAATTTGTATTGCATGATACTGGAACTTCCCCATCCCTCTTTCCTACTTTATCCTTTCACTCAGGTGCAGCAGGATATTTATCTTCTACAACGATCATCGAAGCTTGTGTTTGTTAATATATTACTCCACCCATTTCAATTTTTTTTGTTTTACTTTCCTTTTTAGGGGTTGTTTGGTAGCAGGTTGGATTTATGCATGTATTAGTAATGTGGGGATTAGTTATAAGTGAATATATATACATGTATTAATTATTCCACCTTTTATCTTGCATAAAATAATACATAGATTCCCTCATAACTTATGCATGTATTAGTTATAGTGTTATATTGGTTTTTAAATTGCAAACTCAATGCAATATTAATTTTGTTCATGAATAATTTACCTTTTAATCAGCTACCAAACATAGTATTACTTTTGCAGAATTTAATACTAGCATAACTCACATCTAAACTTGCTACCAAAATGACCCCTACATATCTTTTGTTTAAGACCATAAGCTTTAGAAATCTTCTTTACTTTCTTAAACTCCGTGTCAATTCAAAATCAGGCAAACAAATTGAAATGGAGAGCGTAATATTTTAGGCAGTTCTGAATAATTATGATATTGACCCTCACCAATTTATAAGGAAATATCACACAGGGTTTAGTTCTTGAGCAGGTTACTAAGAAACTGGCGTATTTTCTGATAGTACTTACTGATGAGGATTTAATTTTCTCCGTCTGGGGCTATCTGAAGCCCTCTTACACTACTTTTTATTAACTTTCATTCCCTACTGGCCTAATTATGCAGAGCTCTCAAGTTGCTAAAACTAGTTTAAAGACTACTGAAGTGGATGCCGTCAAAACTACTGGGAGCCCACCAAGAAGTCTACCTGAAGCTTCTGTTCAGAATGATGTCAATGAAGGGCGTGAGAGTGTTCCGCCTTCAAGTTCTGAAAATTCGAGAGCACAAGGAAATGAATCTGGTGATCAAGTAGGAACCGGACAGATTGAAACATCCACTTCTCAAAAGCCAACGAATATGTTAAATGGACCTGTGTCCAGTGCTAGGCGACCTGCTATCTGGGGGCGTACTCCTGTGAGTACTATTGTATACCTTGGCTTACAGTTGGCTAAGAGTGTGACTAGTTTTCTCATTTGCCACTGTGTTTTGCATTGGCCATATCATTGCCCATACATATTTGTTGCTTAATTTGGCACTTCCTGAACCAATCAAACTTGGACATCATTGTGTGTACTTTTTGCTTCTTTTTTGACTAGAATATTGGCGTATTTTCTGACGTCTCATTTCTTGGTTTTTCATATTTTGAATTCAGGCCAAAAAGAACCTCTCCATGGAATCAATTGAGATCCCCCTTGATGAAGAGTAAGTGATGCATTTATCAACCAAGATATTTAAGAGAAAGCACACTACTAAATGAAAAATAGTGGGGAACAATTATGTTGCATGTATAATATATATCCTTACTAAATAGAGGAAGAGAACTCAAATATCAAATCTGATCAAGCTAACAACACTTGCAATCTCTGATGGTCAACGATGGCCGAGAAAAGATTCCTAAACCCAAGCATCCCTCACATTTGGTCCTGCTTCAAAAAGTGTCTTCTGTTTTTAAGTATTTTAAATGGATTTTTCCATTCTGGTAACTGTTGTGTTTGAACTTGTTATAGAGATGAAATTCAGAAGCTTGAGGCCATTAAAGCTGACTTGCAAACTAAGATTGAAGAGGAGGTACATGTTCAGTTTTCATATCTGAATTACCTTTTCCCTAAATTTATGTTTACCTTCTATATTTGGTCTTTGTGCTGCACGTATCTCTTCATCCTAGGTCAAAGGTAATGCCCTCTTGCAAGAAAGTTTGGAGAAACGAAAGGATGCTCTGCATGTGCGTCGTGTAGCACTTGAAAAAGATGTATGTGCATTACTCCTTTCTTTTCCTCTTATTGTTTTTCATTGGGTGCATCGAATGTTTTTACTTCTCATTCCTTCTTAAAGCCTCTTATCTTCCGTGCATTTGAGCTGATTCTCTCTTTGCTTCTTAACTTCTTTTAATTTACGACAATGCTGGACTACTTTATGTTCTCTTATTTGCTGGTGCCACTGCTAATCCCTTCAAGAAAAATATTTATCATAAATCATTTACTCGGTAGAGGAATTGCAATATTTCCTTGCTATAGTTTTGGATTATTGAAAAACATGCGAAGGTGTGGGCTAACAGTTAATGAAGGGGTAAAAACTTTGGGAGACCAGTTTCCAAATCCTAGTAAAGACAAACTCAAGATGATTTCTTCCATCTGTCTAACCTTGGTAGGTAGAGTTACCCTGTACTTGCACCAGCGGGAGGTAATGGTTACGTGAGACTAACATATTTTGTGCTGTAGAGTGCGGTGGTGCGAGTCCCCACAAGTCATAATATTGGACATGCTCATTGAACGAGCATTCTCAATAAGAGAGCTGTAGAGTGTTTGACTTTAATGTAATTTCTAGGATTTGTTTACATGTTTGTTTTGTGCAAATACATATTTAACAGATTCAGTTTTGTCACATTTGTCCCATGTAATGGGGAAATGGGCAGTTTAACTTAAATGTACAGTTAGCACTTTTTCAGCTGAATTGGTATTTATCATTAATAAAATGTACGTGCATATCTTGAATAGCTTCACTATCCTTGCATAGGTGATGCCTAATTCTGGTGCACTATTACCAAGAAGGACAAGTTAAGTAATCAGTATATAAGTAGAGGGACAACTTCTCTTTTCTATTTTTTAAATTTTTACATCTTCTCCTTTTAGAACTACAGTGGTACAGACCATTAACTGACTCCTATCAACAGGGAAGTGCTCTATGGTCCATTTTCTCTGTGGAACCTCCTTCTTGTCACTATATAGTAATGGCCTTATCATATTTGTTGTTCTTACACAGACTCTCTGGAAATACCACTTTAGCTTGTCTTGCCTGAGGAAGAGAAGATGTTTATATAAGTGACCTACTTTTTACATGTGGACCTTTACATTCACTTAGGTATAATGTGTCGGAACACCTTTAACATTGGAGAGTTTACTTGGAATGCATGGATTTACTTGGATAGTTAAACTTTGGGTGGACCTAATGGCTGGAAAGAAATAAAGCATGCTTTGATGGGAAGAAATTTCAGA
>DF357757.1:44735-76757 GCA_000787875.1 Solanum virginianum
GATGGGAAGAAATTTCAGATATTTTAGGTTAAAAAATAAATACAACAACATACTCAGTGAAATCCCACAAGTGGGGTCTGGGGAGGTTAAAAAATAAATGCTCCTAAAAATTACATGGTGCATTGCACCTACACTGGCAACATCCTCCTTGATTTCGTCCATTTTGAACTCAAATTGATGATCTTAAAGCTTGATTCATGATCATATGGCTTGAGTTGACAATCCGGGAATGTTATTACCAATATTAGGACCTTTCCTGGTTGATCCATTGAAATAACTTGAGAGTGATTAGCATTTGTCAGGAGAATTGCTGATTGATGTAATAATATTTCTCGCAAGGAACTGCGCATGTTCAAGCACTGATGATGATTTTATTAAGATGGAGAGGAATATAGTCTAATCCGTCCAAGTAGCCAAACTCAAATTCTAACTCATTTCTGTGTTAAGACTACTTTTGGTTAACTTGATTGTTCTTATTCTTTTTTTTTTCCCAGTCATGAGGTATTTATTCACAGAAAGAGCAATGTATTGTGCGACGTCTCATGTTCCCTTAGCTTCACAAAATTCAAAGTGTTTACTGTAGAGTAGCTCCAAAAAAGTACTTTGCTTTCTTGATGACTGGAATCGTAAACCAAACATATAAAACTCAGTGGCTTATAAAGACTTGGTTGTTCTTATTCTTTGATATATATATCCCAACTCTCCTCTGTACATAGAAGCTTAATTATTCCCATGCACAATTTTATAAATGAATTCAATGAATTTGTTGGCATGACCAGGTAACAAGGCTTCAGGAGCAACTTCAGCGGGAGAGGGAGTTAAGGGTACTTCTTCAAACTGGACTTGAAGGCAAATTACCCGCCTCTTCCAGTATCAAAGGGATGGTAAGTGTTCTTCGAACTTGCCAATTTATGGCATAGTTTACTTATTCTAGAACTATAATTTTCTTTATGGTACTAATGAAGGATGAACTTCAGGATATTGCTCAGACAGAGGCAGATGTCAACAATCTTAGTGAACAACGTGAACAAAATTCCAGACTAAATGCTGACTCGGGCAAACCACCACAGCAAAGTCTAAATGCTGACTCGGGCAAACAAGCACAAAGTAAGCAGGCAGATTCATCAAAAAGTGCCAACTCGTCTGTGGAAGCAGAGATGAGCAGGGGCGCTTCAGCTAGTATGAGAAAATCTGCTTCTAGGACTGAGGCAAGTTTTTATGGTTTATCTGGAAGTTTAATCTTCTATTCTCTTTTTCCTGTGGGCATACTCGACCAAATCTGAGTCTCAGGTTGAGGCAAATTATTGAAATTTTTGAATTTTAGGAAGGTTTGGCAAGAAATATGAACTAAGCTTGCGTATGCTTTTCTACTCTCTTCTCTGTATCAGCTAGATCAAGCATGCTACTCATTTATGTTGCCTTGCTCAGATACTTTAGGAACATTGAACATGTTTTTTTCGGTTGAGTGAGAGTTAAAAAAGGGTTCTGTGGAGAGGGATCCTTAATTGTGCATTTGACAAAAGATCTTTTAGTACATAACATCAGTATTTTGCATAAAATCATGTATACCAAATGTACAGAGGTTGTTAAATCCTATATTCTTTTACGTCCTTCTTCTTCTTCTTCTTCTTTTTTAAAGAGCTTTTAATCCTTTCTTTAGGGTCTACGAAATGTGATAGACATCTTTGATTGACAGGGAGCTAATACAACATCAGCGTTATCAAAGCTAACAAACAGGCTCAACTTTTTGAAAGAACGTCGGACCCAAATTGCAAGTGAACTCGAACACATAGACAAAAACCAGTCTGATCAGCCTGTCAAAAACAACGAAAAAGGTAAAGGGTCCAAACCTCAGCAGCCTGACAAGGTCCAAGCATCTCAAAGTGAAACATCAGAAAAGAATGGACCGGATGAGGGTGAATCACTTCAGCGTCCAGATGAAGGAACACAACAGGAACTCCATCCAAGTTTGGAGAAAGGAAAATCAGATAGCCTCCCAAATATGGAAAAAGGTCAAGCTGTAATCCCTCCAACGACAAACTCTAGATGATGCATAGTCATTTTCTGACTTCCCTAGTTTGCTGTATGTCACACAACTTCTCAGATATGTGTTAGGCTGAGGCAAATTTTAACAATTCAAAGAGCCTCGAGTAATCTCGACCACAAGATCTCAACAAAGACAAACTGTGTTAGGCTGAGAGTGGAAGATGGTGAACATGCTTGTCGTATAGGACCTTGATTGGTGCCTCGAGAATTTGGTCGGCAATGCCAATCTTTTTCTAGGTCATTTATCCTATGAGGAGAAGTTGAGTGGCCGTGAAGCGCTGCTGAGCTGAAGTTCTTCATTGTGATTGTTTGGAAATGAAATCAATCCTTTTGTATAGGTATGTGTTAAGTAGAAATCTAATCATCTGATTTAGCAGATAAGCTATCAGATAGTTTGCTGATAAAACTAAGAAAATTTTAGTGCCATTCAATTGTATAAAATGTTGGATAAGTTTTTTTTATTAGGAGGGTTTTAATTAACCCTACATTACTCCACTTTCTGTTGCAATCAATTTATTCTTAACTATGCAGCAACAACAACATGTTGTTTAGGGAGGGTAGAGTATATCCTTATCTTGGGAGATAGAGAGTTTCTTTCTGATGTATCCTCAACACTACGATGTTTTCAATATCCAACAAATCAACCATATACTTTCTAATTCATAATAAAGAAACAAAATCCCCAAAACTTCTGCAAAAGTTTGAACTACAGGGCGCAGTGTAGCTGAAATATAACCTGTAAAAACTGAACTTCTGGACGCCTAAGCTGAAATTATGAAGTTTTGAACTAATAAACTGAATATGTCCTCAAATGAAACTTTTCAGTGTTTCATAAATGTATAGTCAGATGTATACTTCATGCATAGTTAAGTTACATTCAACTTTTTAAGTGTATCATAATATATAATCGTTGATAACTTCTGTATAGATAAGTTATATTCAACTTTTTGAGTGTATCATAATATATGATCATTGTATAACTTCTGTATGGATAAGCTATATTCAGCTTTATTTTAGTCTCCCATTCGTGAATCAGAAGGGCAAAAGAATTCGTGAAAATTGATAAATCAATAGAGATATTGACAGAATCACCGACAAAATTGAAAAAACTACAAATTTTAAGTGGTATCAATGATGAAATTGAAGAAGAATCAATTGCAAATCACCTCATAATTCAAACCTTAATCTCTTGATAGCTCTTACTACATTAAAGCCTTCAACCGATCGACCAATCTTAACCATTAGGAGAAATGTTCGACATTATTATAGTATTAATAGGTGAAAACAATTAATATAGCCTAGAATACATCAATGAGAAAAAAAAATTATTCGACTTAATATATCAATAACACCTTAAATTTAAGAGTAAATTTCAATTAAACATTCCAATTCTTGAACTAATTCATAATTCCATTTGAGTGTTCATATTATATATTCTTGGTGCAAATTTTAGAAATCAACTTGTGTATGCTTTCAAGTATATTTTTACATAGATAAGTCAACCAATTGAAATATGTCACATCTTTTAATTATATGCATTAACCTCAATAAACCATAATATCTTTCAGGTCTGTTCCAAACTGAAGCTGATGTATATAACTAAAGAAGATGACATATTTTTAGTGATTAATTTAACTATTGAATAGATGCTTCAGAACACATAGGTGAACAAAAAAAATCAAACCAGAAATATCTCAAAGGAATATTTTATTATACATTTAAATGCTTATCAAAACAAATCGTAGTCCAAATATATAAATAAAATTTATGATAAAAGTGAAAGGGAATATCCATTTATTAATTAAGCCACATACCATAGTATTAATTAGCTAAAGTAATTGAAATTAGAGAACATAATGTGATCCCATCCTTACGAAATTTTAGATACACCAAAGTTGAAAACAAACTAAACCAATTGATATGTTAGTAAATAGTAATTCGTATACGAGTGTTTATATCAAAGCATATAAATTTTAATAATTATGCCATTTAATGGGAAGAGATCAAATGCATGTAAATTTTTTTGGTAATAAATTGTGAAATATTACCATACCAAAGCAAATTTTAACAATTCAAAGAGCCTCGAGTAATCTCGACCACAAGATCTCAACAAAGACAAACAAAAGAAACATAAACACTAATCTAATTACATAGCCTTGAAATCAGATTCTGACATCTTTGAGCTTTTTTCGTGCATTTCAGCATGGAAACTCTTAGACCAATTTTTTTCTGTATTTGAGCGCTTACAGACTAGATTGCACATTAATTTACTGGAATATTCTCCTATTTCTGAATTGCCACCACTAACTCCTTTTGAAACTGCTTTCATCTTCTTCTCTTGATCCATTGGAATATATTACTGACTCAGTGCTCTGCATTGAGAGCCCTAGCCAATTGGTTACTCTACTTCTCAAATTCATTATCCACTACACTTCACAAATAGGTGCAAGTGTGTTTCTTGGCTCTCTTCACATAAACAACAGTTTGTGTTATTAGTAGGAATATTCAACCTCATTAATCTCTCCTTTGTAAGCAAATGCATGTTAATTAATCATGATTCAATATTAAAAATCTATTTACATACAAACACATGTCATGCATCTATTGATTTGACGTAAATATTACGATGGACCTTACTTTTAACTATCAATATTTCACCATATTATGAGATGACAAATTATGACTCACTAAAACGTGTAACAAATTATTGTCCAATGGTTATAATGAAATAGTTTATATTAACCTTTCATTCCCTCAAACCAAATTGCTCAACAATAGTAAACCAATTTTCACCATTCATTTTAAAAACTAGAAAATTCAGCAATACCAACCATTTTTTGAAACAAGAAATTCCAATTCTCTATTTTTTCTATATAGCCTTTTAAAAGGAAGACCAACACTTAGAGAACATAAAAGAACCCCTCCAAAAAAGAACTCAAAAAAGGGAAACTAAACTGTTTAGTCTTTTCCCTTTGTACTATTTCCTCCTTCCTGTATTCATGCAGATCAATTGCCAACATATTAGTAGATCATCATGAAGTGGGAAAAATTATATATATAGTCATGTTGATCTGAAAAATTTACAAAGGAAGGAGTTTTATTCTGCTTATGGGTTTTTGAGACGAGGTTCCCAGGAAACAGCCTCTCGATTTCTATGAGATAGTGGTAAAGACTGCGTACATTCTACCCTACTCAGTTGGGTATGTTGTTGTTGTTTGTTAAAATGGAGGTTCAAAGGTTACAAGAATTAATGTGGTTATGGTCAAGATTGCAAAGTAATCATGTTGCCCTCGTGGGTGGAAACCACACCGCCTCTAGATTTTGCACTCGTTAAAATTATAGCCATTTTTGAATCTCTACTCCCCTTTTTTGTTCTGTAGATTGAATTAATTTGCATGCTCTCTTTGTATGCCACACCTTCAGCCTTTTTGAAACTTTCTTCTTTTGCTTTCTAGTTCAGACGAAAAGTCTAAACGCGGCTACTACTCCTTGGTGGTATAACACAATGAGTTTGTTACACACCAAAAAGGGCAAAATCAAAGGCACCTACATGGATGCCTTGGGCTTTCATAGTGACTCACATTTGGTCGTTATTAAACTCAACCATTCGTGGATTTTGAAGTTGATTTCTCAGATCGCCATTTTGTGGCTGGTTTATTCTCTCGTTCCCCTCGATTAACACGATAATCAGGAGATTAACATCGAGCTACGGGGATATTAACATTTCGACAATTGATGAGACTGCCTAATTATAATCCGTTTAAATTAGATGTTTTGCCTCTAATTTTTCATGATTTGGCCAATGAAGGCCTTCTCCAAACAGGGGATAGGTCCCTGTTTATTACCAATGGAAATGAAGAAGTGATCTACAATTCACAAGTTACAACTGATTACGACATGGATTTGATTTCTCTTTCAGATTTAGCTCGAAAAGAAGAGACTTACGACGTTGCACTGCTTCCTTATGACTCCTCCAAGTATCTCGATTTCATCGATCGAGCTATCAAGGTCGGTGGTACCGTCGTTGTACAGCTAACCAACGACAACTCTATGAGCACATATTCCCAACCATCAACTACAAAATTGTCTATATACGAAAATTAGATTCCACAATCATAGCCATGCGAAAGACAAGTTCATTTGCCTCAAAAAAATCAACAACCGCACGTCACCACAGAAAACTCTGCAATTTTGGTCCAAAGGCTAGAGAAAACGCATTAAAAAAGCCAGAAGATGTACTGCTCGAACCACCAAGAGCAAAATCAGGAAAATCGAGTAGATATCTGAAAAAACTCATTATTTACCAGAAATAATGGACATTCCACTAGAAACCTACCCACGTAGAGTATTCATCGACGTAGGTTTACATGATAAAAACGAAGCATCAGGAGATTCAAGCTGGTTTTCGAAGCATTACCCAACCAGAAATACGAAATTCAAGATCGAAACAGTTGCAAAAGAGTCATCTGCACCATTGATTGGAATGTCAGATTGGTTAAAGAAAAATGTGAAGAAAAATGAATATGTAGTTATGAAAGCACAAGCTGAAGTGGTGGAGTAAATGGTGAGGAACAAAGCAATAAAGTTAGTTGATGAACTTTTCTTGGAGTGCAAGCATCAAGGTGTGAAAAAAAGGTAATAAAAAGAAAAGTAGAAGGGCATATTGGGTATGTTCATCTTTGATAATGTATATATTTTTTTATTCATTTTTTATGTATGTATTGAAGTTTTTCCATTCATCAAAATAGTTATTTAGGTTAAAAAATGTGGTGCAACTCAAAATAAATGTATGTATTAATTATGATTATCCTCATTTTGTTATCAAATCACCGTTTTGAGATGAAGGTTTTCAGGAAACAGTCTCTCTACTTCTATAAGGTAGTGGTAAGGTTTGCGTACATTCTACCCTCTTCAGACCTTACTTATGAGATTTTACTAGATATGTTATTGTTGTTGTTGTTATCAAATCACCCTAAGTAATATTAGTAGTGGTTTTCCTTCTCCTGAAAGAAAAATAAAATATTAACAGTAATATTTCATAACTTTTTTTTGTCTTGTCCTTTTTCTCCCCTTTATTATACTAAAATATTATTACATTTCGCTTCAAAAACTTTTAAAAAATAATTATTGAGTCGAATCTGCCATATCATTTTTTTGGTATGCATTTAAATGAAAATTGAACGGGGAAAAATATAGAAAATATGATTCGAAAAATTTTAATGGTAATTTCATGAATAAATTTTTTCTATCTCGACTAAATTTTAAATATTGTAATAAATAAATCAAAAGAATTACTTCCTCTTATTTTAGTAATCATGTTGTACTTTTCAAAGTCAATTTGACTAATTGTCAAAGTTATGTTAGATTAAATTAATTTGATATTTTAAAATTGTACAATAAGTATTATTAATTATAATTATTTTTATATTAATATGATTAAAAAATATATAATAAAATATTAATCAAAATTTATATAATTTTATTCTAAAAGTAAAAATTATAACACCTAAAATATGACAGGTTGTATTTTCTTCTTACCAAATTTGTTTGAGGATTATACAAATATTTGTTTCAACATTTTTAAAAAATAGATAATGACGAAAATAGCCCTGCGCAAGTTCATAACGGGTCGGGTCTATCCGGTTGAGTCCGCCCTATATTAACAAAAATCGTAACGCACTCTTGGTTTCCTCATCACCAACACTTCTCAGTCATCCCTCTTTTCCTCTCCTCTCCTGTTGCTGAAGAACGCCGGCGATAGCGACGGTACCGGATTTCTCATCGAATTGTAGCATCCACATTAGAATCTTCATATCCGAATTCAACTGTTTGTCCACTTGTTTACTTCGGACTGTTTTCCCCTTTCTGGTGAGACAGATTTCTCTGTTTATCCTTATCTGTAGTTTAATTTTTATTTCAGCCCTGTATACAGAATTCACGTTGTTTTCTGTTCTTTTTATTACTTTTAGAGCAATTATTTGAACTCAAATTGAACCCTAGATTGTTGTAAAACACTTTTGCATGCTTGTTGTGCTTTGGTTTTTGTGGTGCTTTGAGTTTCTTTGCAATGTGCAGTTTTACTGTTACGTTTTTGCTCTGTTTTGTTTACTTTCTATGCCGTTTTATTTGGTTTAGGGTTTTTGAGACTTATGAATTTTATGTTTTGTTTTTTTTTTCTAAATTTTGCTTTCTGCTTTTGTTCCTCGGGGAATGGGTGATTTGGGGAAGTTCAAGGAAGGAATTGATGTTCCTTTTTAGGAAAAATGATGATCTTCTTGTTGCCATTGGAATGCATCCTCTGTTTTACGTGTGGCTTAATTTCTGAGAGACTAAACTCACTTATCACAAAAAGAGAAAGAATTCACCAGAGAATTTCCAGGTGTTTGTCAAAAAGAAGGATGAGTATGTAAATAATTTTTGTATGTATATGGCTTAATGTTGCATTTTAATTCTTACAGACTGCTCTTGCATTAAATTCAGTTACTAAAGTCTGATCTGGTGGAGAATCAATGAGGATAAGTTTCAAAGTTATTCATGGATCTCTCCCGGGTACTAGTTTGGTAAAGAACTCATTTTCCCCTTGAATACAACTGCTACTGATTGAAGCTGGTAGTAGTTTATTTGTCTTGGGAGATGTGGTAGATTACTAGATGCTTCTGTAGAAAGAAAATATGTATAATCCTCTGGAAAATCTATATAAGAAAGCTTCTACCTAGACCCAATTCTGATCACTCTCCAATTTCCTTAGGTTGTGGAAGTTTCCCCTGATTTTCGGACACATAGTAAGCTCAAATTGCTTAAGAAAAAAATCAAGGAATGGAGCAGAACAAACTTCAGGGAGTTGGTTAATAAGTAGAATAGTTTACTGAATGAGTTAACTGTGCTGGATTAGATACAAGATAGCAGACATCTTAATGAAGATTAGAGCAATAGGAACGGTGCAACCAGAGGAACTTGCTAACAATGAGGAGGCAAGCTGGAGACAGAAATCAAGAGATTTATGGCTTAAGCTGGGGGGTACGAACACTAAATTCTAAATGGCTACTGCTCATGAAAGATATAATACCATAGAGAAGTTGAAAGTTGAGGATGAACAAGTAGTGCAAATGCCTATTAATTAAAAGAACCATGGTGGGTTTATTCAAGAAGTTATATGCAGAAACATAAACTTGGAGGCTTACATTTGATTCTCAAATTGCTCTCAAATCAATGAAGAGAGTGAATGGTTGCAAAGACCCTGCGCAGAGGCAGAGGTCTTCAAAGTTGACAACTTGTGTGCAGTGGACAGGACTCCTGGTCTAGATGGTTTCACAATGGGATTTTATAAAAATGTTGGGTAGTTGTTTAGGAAGATATAATGGCCACTATTCATAACTTCCATCAGAGTAGATGTTTGAAAAATCTTTCAATGCCATTTTCATTGCCTGATTCCTAAGAAGAATGTTGTTGAATAGTTAAAAAATCTTAGACCCATTAATCTCATTGGAGGGGTCTATAAGATTATGTCTTAAGTCTTATTAGAAAGGATGAAATTAGTTAGAGGAATGCAGATTGATGAGCATTATATGGCTTTTCCCTGGGGAAGATAGATTATGGAGTATTGGCTAATAAATTAGTTGATTCCAAAATCAAATTCCAAAGGCTAGGGATTCCATGCAAGTGGGACAGTGAATAGCTTATGATCACATCAATTGGGTGTTCTTGCTGAAAATCCTTAAAGACATGGGTTTTGGCAACAAATTTTGTAAACTAGATATGATATTGCATCTCCAATGTGAAATTCTGCGTCTTGATTAATGGTGGGGCTGGGGGACGTTTTTTTCAGTTTCAACGTTGGCTTAGACAAAGGTGATACTTTTACAGTACCCACTTGCTGGGTGTACCTAGCCTTTTGTGTACAGGTTTAGCATAACCCAGTAGCTTTAGCGCAGATCTGGTATTTGTATAAAAAGTTTCACTTATTATGTTTAAATAACTTATCGAACTCATTAACTTGTCTCTTCTAGAATGTAGACCCATAAACTCTAACTTAGTTCCGCCACTGCCTATATATAACTAACATCCAAATTTACATTATGCTAGTAGTATTTTGATGCAAGTTTGGAATTGTTTACCATGTTGAGAAGTGGTATAGTTCTTCATTTTCAAAATTTTCAAGGAGCTGAGTTTTGTACAGTCTTGTCAGAGGCCCATTTAAGGCGTGCTTGAGCCCTGAAGCTCAGGGAGGGTGCTTCTCGTCTTTTAAGTCGCGCTTCAGTGTAGGCAAGGCACCTTGGTGTGCGCCTCATTACCCATGAGTTATATCTTAAATTGAATGGTACTCAATAATAAATATAATAGGTGAATAAATTTATTAGTTTTTAATGGAAAAGATTATGATTGAATTTTTTACCTTTCTTGAATTACATACATATTAAAATTTTCCCCTTTGGTGCATCTTTTTTAACTAAAGTCCACACTTAGATTGCGCTATGCGGTTAAATTCTCAATTGGCATGGAGTGCTTTTTAGAGCTTCTCACCTTTGACAACACAGCTTTGTAATCTCATAGCGTGCATAGCGGCTAAGATAGTGATGTTGTTGGATGCAATAAAGCATTATGTATTTGTCGAAATAAAAATGTTTACTGGTAGGACTCTTAGGGTGGATTTGTTGGATACTTGGAGTTTTAGAGGTTAGTCTGGTATTAGTTGCAGACAGTGAATAGTAGGTGGCTATTATGCTCTTAAAAGCAAAAGGTGCGGAGTCATAAAATGTCCAGAAAGAAGCGCACAATTTACAAAATGTTAGAAGTACCAAATATATATGAATATAGTGTAATAATAGTAAAATTCCAATTGAATTAGCTAATTCCTGTGTTTAATGTACAATAATGCCAATATTAATCCAACTCATTAGATTTGAGATATAAAGAGTGCCACTTCTTGTTGGGATCAGGGACAGATCTACATGGAGCCGAGGGGGTTCGGACGAAAAATTATACTATCTACATAGGTTCAAATTTCAATTTTAGTTATATATATTTAGTGTTGCACCTCCTCAACATGAGACTGTTGGATGGTTCAGTGGTAGAGTAGTGAAAGTTCTCCCTTTTTGCCTGAGATTGATTCTTGTTGGATGCATCTGTTTTGCTTGTCAATGTGTGTCTCCTACTACCGCTATCGTTTGGCAGTATGTGCCTACTTTCTACTACTTCTTTTATAATTAATATATATGTATATATAGAAAAAATTACTCTCTTCTCTTTAATGTTTTAAAAAATTGATTAAAAAAAGGAAATTCTGAAAACTCCGTTATTCAAATTCTTAAATTTATGGGTTTCTATTACAACTTTAAATAAATTTAATAATAATTCAATCAAGAAATTGATTTCAAAGTAAATGTTATTATATATTTAAGAAAAATTTTAAGTCAGATAAAAATTACTGAATTATGCGTAATCCATTCAAGAAAGTGATTAACGGGTTGTTTGAGTAATATTGGTTAAGTGTATATAAACTCTCTAATTTATGATCCATTCTTTCATATCTAATTCTATCTTTACCAACACTATTAACATGCTTACTTTTTTCGAACCCCTTGGACAAAAATCCTGCATCCACCACTGGTTGGGATCATTTTGTATATCATCTTTTCGAAACACTCATTTCTTTTAAGTGCATGGCTTGTCCATGAAGCAATAACTCCTTGCTTTACATTGTTTCATTGCTTTAAGTGGCAAATTGATGTCTTTTAATAATATTGGAGCTGGCATTAGTACTCTATAGTTCTCTATGGTATTTCTATGATTGGAACAATGTTCTATGGTTCATTTGGGATCGTATATGGTTTTTTGATAAGATAATTACTATTTATAATGTGGTGGGAGAATTTCCTAGTATATAAGTGGTATCGAGAACCTATACAAAAATATGGTCCTTTGAACTGTCATCCACCTCATGGGTGCTCTAAACAACAACAAAAATTACGCCTCGACCTCAAACAAGTTAAGTTCTCATCGTCAGTGTTTCTCCATTTAAACTCTTCTTTTTCCCCCCTTCTTGAATAAGGTTTTCCATTTGAACTTACCTCAATACAATATTATACAAAACCAAATTAAAGGTACTTGAAGTTCTCTATATTTTCTTCTTTGGTGCTCCAAAGATGCAATAAAAATCAAAGACAAACTTTCATCTTTTCATGGATTCATATGAGATAGATTACAACCACATACCTAGTGAAATCCCTCAAGTTAATATTTCATATAAGATAGATTAACTTACTATATTAGTTCTACTAGTGGTTTTCAGACTTGGTGAACTAACGCTTCATTTGTTTGCACTTAATGAAGGTCTTAATCTTAATCATTCAAATTTCATTCATTAAGTCCTGCAGTTTTTTACCTATGAATCTTAATTATTAAGTGTGTTTTGTCTCTTTAATGTTTCAACTACTTCGTGGTTCTAAATAGATCTGAACCCCAATTGTCATTACTATCCGTCACTACCACTAGCCATCATTTACAATCATCATCGATAACCACCATTACCACAACAACCACGAATCACCACTTTGTCACCATTTTATATATCCACAACCATCATCATTGTTTACCATCACTATTAACTATTACCATCATCAACCACAACTATCAACTGCCACAAACAATTATCACTATGCATCAACCTCTATTGTCAATCACCATGATATCACCTCTCCATTAGCCAACATCATCCCTAGTCAAACATCCACAATCTCCCCAGCTAGCCGCCGCCACCACCACCACCACCATATATATTTTTTTTCCCAAAAATTTGTTGATATATAGTTTGTTAGATTAATTTAGTATTTTATTGAATTATATATTTATTAATTTTTTTAAAAATATTTTATACCAAATGTGTTAGAAAAACAAACATTATTAATCATTTAATATTTAGATTATAATATAACATCTTCATAATTCTGATGTGCATGCAGATTCAGACATCAAAATCTTAATGCACATCTAAATATTTAAATCTGCAGTTAGATTCAAACGTCTTAAAACAAATGAGGCAATTCACTCAATTGAATAAGAGAGTATTAGCTTTATTTATGAATTAAGAAGATCATGAATGTATTACTCCCTCTATCCCAATTTATATGAAAGTGTTTAACCGAACACGGAGTTTAAGAAATAAAGGAAGATTTTTGAAAACTTGTTGTCTAAAATGAGTAATTGATATTTGTGTGGTTATATATCTTCTCATGAAGCATAAAATGGACTTTTTTTAAAGTTAAATTATTACTAAATATAAAAAGGTTCTCCCTTTGTCTCGTTTTATGTGCACCCCTTCCTTTTTAGTCCATCTAAAAAAGAATGTCACCTTACTCTAATAGGAAACAATTTAACTCTATTTCTCTTTTTACCCTTTAATAAAATGATTCTCACCCTCAGAAATATCTAAGAATTATTTTAGACCACAAGTTTCAAAAGTCTTCTTTTTTTCCTTAAACACCATGGCTAATCAAAGGGGGTGACATGAAATAAGACGGAGGGAGTATCATTCTTTTTGCGACTAACTAAAACGGAAAGAGTGACATATATATTGGGACTGAGGGAGTATTACATAGACTAATATTTTAATTCCTAATTCGTCGTTCTTTTATGTTGCATTCTCCTTTTACTGGGCATTAAGTAGAAAATTGTACTTTTATATGCCTTTTGGTGTGTTTGCTAGTGTAATCATGTTCTAGATTAGGTGATGTGCATGCACCATTCCGTTTCTTTTCTTTAGACAAGTAAATATGCGATACTATGCTTCTTATGTGGACATTGAATCTACAGTTTGCTGACAGTTTGATATGCATGTGTAGGATAGAGGGTGTATTTCCATGGGGAGACATTTGTGACCAAAATGTATCCCAAACGATCTGGTCAAGCTGATGACGCTGTTTCAGGGCCAGTTCGTACAAGTGACAGACTTCGGCGAAGGCCAACATTGTATGGTCGCCCATACTTGTATTATACTCCAAAGATAATCCGTCCTAAGAGAAGCAAGACCAAGACAAGGACCGCAGCATCTCAGATTGCAAAGATGTTGCGTCCTGGGAGTCGTCCAGTGCGGACAAAAAATTCAGATGTATGGCTGTTTCTTGTTTTTTCTGTCTATTGATTATGTTTGGTATCTTGTGAACAAAGTACATCTTCACTTTTTGTGGTTCTTAAAACTCAATATCTGTTTATACATTTAATTTTATTCTGAAATGACAGTTTGGCTAGTGATATATCTTAGATTGTACTACACTGTCTTCTTTTTCATTCTTGTGGTAGTGTCTGTGAGGATATCTGATATGCGGTTGGATTTAACTAATGTCACTGATAGAAATTGTTATGTTTCAGTGTATATTGTGTTTTGGTAACACCATGGTGCCAATTTAGTTAATTTTCATGATTAGATAATTCTGTCTATGGCATTGGATGGCGATATCTTCACAAAATTCTTCCATCACTGTGGTTGGACTTTTTTTTCCTTTGTATACCCATTTGATTCTGTTACTCTTTTCATGACATATTGTCTTCTTATTCACACATATTCTTAAGGTTTTTGAAAAAGTGTTTGAAATAATTTTTTGACAGTCCGTTGCTGCTAACCTTAGACGCTCTACGAGAACGAGGAGAGTTTCTGTGAACCTTGAAGGATATACAGATAGCTCTGGAACTGAGGATAATGACTTAATGGTAAGGTTTCTGTTGTCTTGCTAACATGAATTTCCAACTAAAATGTAAAATAGCATATATCAATTATCTATGGATATCAGATTACTCCATCTGATTTTTAGTACTACATAAAGTGTAGATGTTCTTTTGAAAATTGGTTAATGTGAATTTGCTTCAGAGCCCAAAGTATCGTAGTTCTAGGAACCGAGAAGATAATAACAGTGCAAGCCAGGATGATCTCATGCCTCGACGTGAAGGACTGCGACCTCGTCGTGCAGGATTACGACCTCGTCGGGCAAGAGCAGTTGCAAGACAGCAGTTAAACCTGAGGTCTGATGATGAACGAGATACTTCTGATGAGAAGATTGGCCAGGATGATCCTGAAAATGGAAATGATGTAGATGATAATGATCCTGATGCTGATGATGGTGAGGCAGAGGATGAGGATGGTGGTGATGGTGATGGAGAGGATGAGGGTGAAGATGAAGGCGATGAAGATGGTGATGATGAAGAGGGAGAAGAACAGGACGGTAGAAGGCGATATGACCTCCGCAACCGAGCTGAGGTACGCAGGCTTTCTATGGAAGGTGTTAAACCAAGGCCAAGATCTCCTCGTAGAGTACTTCAGCAAGGGATGGGGACCAAGGTAAACAGGGATGTGAGAAGAGGATCCCGAGTTCATAAACGTCATCGGATGACACGAGGTGATGACTCTGATGATTCCCTTCTTGTAGATGAGCTGGACCAAGGTCCTCCAATTCCTTGGGGTAGAGGTGGGAGCAGATCTGGACCACCTTGGCTTTTAGGGGGATTAGATATGCAAGGAACAACATCGTGGGGATTAAATGTGGCTGCATCTGGGTGGGGTCATCAAAGTGAAGCTTTCACTAATTTGACATCTGGGATTCAAACTGCTGGACCAAGCTCCAAGGGAGGGGCTGATATTCAACCACTGCAAGTGGATGAAACTATAAGCTTTGATGACATTGGTGGGCTTTCTGAATATATTGATGCGCTGAAGGAAATGGTATTCTTCCCACTATTATATCCAGACTTCTTTGCAAGTTATAACATTACCCCACCAAGGGGAGTTTTATTGTGTGGACCTCCCGGCACAGGTAAAACACTGATCGCCAGAGCATTAGCTTGTGCTGCATCAAAGGCTGGCCAGAAAGTCAGTTTTTATATGCGGAAGGGTGCCGATGTCCTGAGTAAATGGGTTGGCGAGGCTGAAAGACAGCTAAAATTGTTATTTGAAGAAGCTCAGAGGAACCAGCCTTCCATCATCTTCTTTGATGAGATTGATGGACTTGCTCCTGTTAGGTCGAGCAAGCAAGAGCAGATTCATAACTCTATTGTGTCAACTTTGCTGGCTTTGATGGATGGCCTTGACTCTCGAGGGCAAGTAGTCTTGATTGGTGCAACCAATCGGGTTGACGCCATTGATGGCGCTTTGAGGCGACCTGGAAGATTTGATCGTGAATTTAATTTTCCTCTACCTGGCCTTGAGGCACGTGCTGAAATATTGGATATTCACACTCGGAAGTGGAAACAACTTCCTTCTAAGGAGCTAAAAATGGAACTTGCAGCTAGTTGCGTGGGATATTGTGGTGCTGATCTAAAGGCATTGTGTACAGAAGCTGCTATTCGTGCATTCCGCGAAAAGTATCCTCAAGTTTACACTAGTGATGACAAGTTCTTGATAGATGTTGAATCAGTTATGGTGGAAAAGTATCATTTTTTAGAGGCAATGACGACAATCACTCCAGCTGCCCATAGAGGCTCAATTGTGCACTCAAGGCCATTATCTTCTGTTGTTGCACCTTGTCTACACGGACCTCTCCGGAAAGCTATGAGCATCATTTCGGATATTTTTCCTCTTTCAGTTTCTTCAGAATTGACAAAACTTTCCATGCTCTCCTATGGCTCTGCTATTCCTCTTGTGTACAGACCTCGACTTCTGCTATGTGGTGGTGAAGGTGTTGGGCTTGTAAGTAAACTTTGCTGTTCTTTTATGAGTTGGAGAAACATGTACTTCCCACTAAATATACTTACTGATGTAGTTTTCCAGGATCATGTAGGGCCTGCAATTTTACATGAACTGGAAAAGTTTCCTGTTCACTCGCTTGGACTTCCATCCCTTCTTTCTGACCCCGGAGCCAAGACACCAGAGGAGGCATTAGTTCACATATTTAGTGAAGCGAGGAGAACAACTCCGTCAATACTGTATTTACCTCATTTCCATCTTTGGTGGGAGAATGTGAGTTATTGAACATCCCTTCTCGATGGTGCTTTATTTTGACATTTTTAGTGCATAGATGATTTTCTGGACCCTGCATATTTCTTCAGGCACACGAGCAGCTCAAAGCTGTTCTGCAGACGCTGTTGGAAGAGCTCCCATCTGACTTGCCTATACTATTATTTGGGACTTCCTCTGTACCACTTTCTGATCTACCTGATGAGCCTTCTTCAGTATTTTCACACCATAGCATGTACGCTTTCTTCAAATTGAACTCCACCTTTTAGTTAGCTTGATTCTTTTTGCATACTCTGGATATGCTTATTATTTACCTTCATTCAAATCTGTTATCTTAACTGTTAAACAGCTGCATGTATATTGTACTTCCTCGTTGTCTTAGTTGGCTAACACTGCCTAACAGTTTCATGTTAGGTTCTGTCTGAAGGTTGATGTGTTCAATGATGTTATTTGTATTTGTGGATATTTCTCAAAAGAGGGAATAATTGTATCAAAATGTTATTGGTCTCTGATTATGTTGTGGTTTCTTCAACTATAGCATTTTATCCTGAACACCACAGACAATGTATTATCTTTTTAGGATAAACCGGATGTTTGCAGTGACAGACAACTCTTGCTCCAAAGTTTGGTGGTATCAAAGTTTAACACTTCTTGAAAGGTTGTGGGAGCAAGTTCTGTAGGTAGGATGAGGAGCAGCTAGCAAGGATACCTCTGGGCCTAAATTACATTTTGAGTTTGGTGAGCGATCTCAAGGTTGCATCTGAAAATAGTCATGGGTTTAGAGCAGAGTTACTCTTTGCCTTGCTGATATCATGGAATAGTATCATAAAATTTTGTGCTAATGATTTCAATTGCTTCTTGCTTGCTACATTTAAGGGAAGTTACGTTGTCCTTTGTTAGACAATATGGTTCCTCTCTGATGGCTCTCTTGTGCAATTTATCTGGCTTGACAAAATTGCTTATTTGTACCATGGGTGGTGAAGCTGAAAGGGAATTTGGTGTATGAACTCTTCCATTTTCTCACATGCATAGCTATTTACAGTTAAAAGATAGTCATGAACTATTTTTACAACCTTACTAGCTTTCTGCTCTTTTTTCTCCATGAAGAAATTGAAACCCACCATGTTGCATAACATGTTGGTTGACTAGTTTTATTATAAGCATTATCCCATAACATTGCTTACTAGAATATGATCTCCTTAATCACTGATGATAGAGGATCCAGGTGATGTAGCATTTCTTTTGGTTGGTGGATGAGATAATGATGACGCCAACTCCATTTGAGAAAGATAATGATGAGTACAACTGGGCGTTACTAGATTTATGGAAAATGAGATACAAAGTATTGTTACTGGAAATTCTGTTGCAAAAGGTGTTATTATCCTTTTGGAATCCTCATACTGCTATCTCTATAATATGCGTTTTCTTTATAAAATTTGGAGCTGGCATTGAACCTATATTGTGTAAGTTTGCACAAAGCTTCCTCTTGGGGTTGGATAGATAGAATTAGATATATTTTGTTCTCTTTGTTTTTTGTAAATGACCTCATAAATGATATGTACGAGTATTTTTGAGGTAGCTAACAGCTGTACCTTATCTCACCTTTTCACAGCTTATGTTTGGATACTCCATCAGATGAAGACAGGTCTCTGTTCTTTGATCGTCTCATAGAAGCAGCTTTGTCAATTCAAGTTGAAGCTACAACAAAGAAGTCTGATAAACTGAATTCCCTTCCTGAACTCCCTAAGGCGCCAAAAGTGTCTGCTGGACCAAAGGCATCTGAATTAAAAGCCAAAGCTGAAGCTGAGGGCCATGCCCTTAGGCGATTGAGGATGTGCCTGCGTGATGTATGCAACAGGTATATATTTGATCTTTGAAAGCACCCATTAGCTGGAAATTCAGAACATGGTTTCTAAATTTAGTTGAAGTAACTACATTTCATGGTGGTATCCACATATTTATATTTTCAGATACCAAATCTTAATTCTATGTTTGGAAACTGAAATGGCAGAGAATGTCTCTTTTGTGTTTGAACGTATTTGTGTGTATGTTTCATGAATTTTTGTCGTTCAGGACATATGAAACTCTATTGGATGAAATAATCATCTTAAATGTGGAGTTGCCTCCATTTTGACACACATCAAATCCTAGAAAAAAGCTTCAGCTGGAGATATGGTCTTTCCAAAACGGGTTTTATGCTATATTTGTGAAATTGCTGCATGTCCTTCCATTGATTCTATTTTGCTGTTTTCACATCTTTGTGCATTAGTCCTCACTTCAATCACTTGGCTCGTCTGCAAAATTTTAGTTGTTACGTTTCTTTTCTTTTTCCCTTCTCCTCTGCATGTCTTTGTGGGTGCCTTTCTGTTGTTTTTGGTACAGGGTTTAAGTGTAACAAAATTGTCTCCAATTATTGGTCATGACAGTATAATATATAACTTATATTTGATCATCCAGCACATTTCACTCAATGCAGGATTCTGTACGATAAACGGTTTAGCGTCTTCCATTATCCAGTAATGGATGAGGATGCTCCAAACTATCGTTTAATCATCCAGAACCCAATGGACATGGCAACTCTGTTGCAGCGTGTAGACAGTGGGAAGTATATCACCAACAAAACATTCTTAGAAGATTTTAATCTCATTGTTACCAATGCAAAGGTAGATGTTACTCTTTAATGCATTTGATCTTTCTGTATGTCTATCTGTCAAACTTCCTGGATGGGAGATCGATTCTTAGTCTACATTTCTTCATGCTAGTAGGATGTTAGGAACTTCTTGTATCTTTTTGTGAGTGCTGCTTGTGCCCTTCATAAATAAAATTCTATTACATATTTAAAAAAAAGGATTCTAGGAATAACCGTTGTACAACTTCTGATGGTCTATAAACAACTTTACATTGCCACTGCATTTCAACTTCCACCTCCCAACCATCCTATTCAAAACTGCATCAATCACTTTAAAATTGACCAAGCTTATTATCTTATCTTCATAGCATCTTTTCTGGTCCTAGTTGCTCCCCTTCTCCGTCAGTATTTCCCAACTGCTTGGCTGAAGATTTTACTATGGCTGCCATTGAACTAATTACTTCGTGTTGTCAATCTATTACAAATTGTTAAATTAGTTCTGAGTCAGCACGGGCTTCTAAAGATCAATTACATATTTTGGATTATAAGAGGGAACAACTCTTTTCTGTGAAATTTGTAGTTTATGTCAATGTAGTGCCATATTTTGATGCTTTAAGCCTATGTTGCAGAAGTACAATGGAGATGATTATAATGGAGCGAGGATTGTTAGCAGAGCTTATGAACTTCAAGATTCAGTATGTTCACAGCGACTGGTCTCCAATTAGAACTGTTGTATGTTCTTGTATAGTTTGTTGGTCTTTTACATTGGATGTCTTTCTGCAGGTTTACGGAATGCTTTCCCAAATGGATCCTGCCTTAGTTGCCTTCTGTGATAAGATTGCTGCTGAAGGGGGTCCAGTATCAGTTCCTGATGAATTAGCTGGAGATGCATTGCCACAAAATCCCATCTTACAGTCGGCTACTATGACTAGAGCAAGAGCCCGCCTTCGTAATGTCCAGCCTGAAGTCAACTTAGATCAGAGCTATGAAGCACGAATCCTCATACTGCTATCTCTATAATATGCGTTTTCTTTATAAAATTTGGAGCTGGCATTGAACCTATATTGTGTAAGTTTGCACAAAGCTTCCTCTTGGGGTTGGAAATGGGTAATAGTTTTTGTATTTGCTAAATAACTGTTGTTAAGATCCAGATATTCCTGGTACATCTTTACATTTTGATATTGACCTTTTCGTTGCTCTAATGTTTTGGGAGAAAGAAAGTCCTCTTGTGGCTTGACAATGATGTTCTATCTTTGCTTTAGTGCCAGATGATGAATTACAACCACAGGATTCATTGCCTTCCAAGTCATCTAATGACCATGAAGGAGATGCCTTAGAGCAAAGGCCAGAAAGCACTCTTGCTGACGGGAATAAATCTGCAGACGTGCCAGATGAAAGTGGAGGCACAGGCCGAGATGTTACAATGTCAGATGCAGAAATGTCCCGTAAAATCGAGTCTGTGAAGAAGCAATTCGTGAAGCAGACAAAGAATTATGACATTCCTCAGCTGGAAAGATTATACACTCGCATCATGAAGGGTGTTTTTGAAACAAAAACCGCTGTGACAAATGAAGATCTCAAGACTTCAATTTTGAGCTTTTTGTTAAAATTTGCAAAGGATGCGTCGAAGTTCTAGTATAAACATGAAAAATTTTATTTTATTTTTTTAGTTTCAACAATTTATTGACCCTCTCATGAGATGTCAACGAATTTTCTGCATCTATTGTGCTACACAGGCAAAAGAAAAGAAAATTATAGGTTTATTTCTTGCTCCTTTCTGCTTTTATTCACTTCACTCATCAATATCTCTCATCTGTACACAGTATAGAATAGAACAAAAGCTTTGAGATTGAAAAGATATGAATACAAAATCGAATTGAAGGACAAGTTCTGAACGGGACTTGACAAAAGAGGGCGGGTAACAGAGGACTCAAATCTAGTTACAAAGTTCACGAGCAATTCCCAAACGAGAATTAGCAGTATCAAACAAAATCCTCATGTTTTGCTGCTGCAAATTGGCTATAACATTCAACACAGAGTTAACATTTGCTGGTGCTGCTGCCATTGCCAAACATGCCAAAGGACTTGCACTACTGTGAATCAAACTGTTCTCCATTGGTAAAACCAAATCCATCCCAGTAAAATGAAGGACAATAGCTGGTGCCACTGCTTCATTTGTTGATGCAAAACATGTGTCAAATGCACCCAATGAGCTAAATGGTCCTTCCACTTGTTTCCTAAATTCATCCCTAATTGCATTATAAATTGGCTGAACGAATCGGGTAATAACCGTACCCGAATCAATTATAGTGCCCGCACCGGTATTCGGGTCAAATGCCAGGAGCTCGGGAGCTATCGGGACCAGGACGCGACCCACACTGACACCGGTCAGGTTCACGTAGTACAGAGACGGTCGGTGCGGGTTCTTAAGAAGTGGGGTGGTTCTGATGTTTTTAGGTTGGCCTAACGGGCCGAGTTTGAGCGATCCGGAGAAATAATAAGATTTGAAACTTGGTAAACAATACGAGAACACACCAGAGTAGAGTGACATGGATTGTGAAAGCAATGACATGGAGCCCCGACCCAAGCCCAATAACCCTTGGGGCGGGATTGAGCTCCCGGACACAGCACTGATGCATCCGAAGGCATAATTCGGTATAACATCAGTGCCTAGTCTAAGTGAATCACGAGACAACTTGGCGTAGAATGATGACGCTCCACCATATGATTGGTTGAAGAAGCAAGCACCTGGTGCACCAGCAGCGGGGCAAGATTGCCCCTTAACCTGCGTGCACTCGGGTACAGAGCAATCCATCGACCCGTAGGTCGATGAGGTGTTGGAGGAAAATACTGTAGAGGTACATCCAGTGCAGCCACTGCATGGCACCCATGCAGTGTCGCTGCTGGTATCCAGGACCATAAACATGAGCTGGCCCGGGGTACCTATTTTAGCCCGGACAACATAGTTACCAATGTTGAACACTTGTTGGCCTGAAGCAATAGGGGCTGAATTGGGCTTTTGAGCAACTAAACTGGACAAGTAAGAAAGCCTTTGTGGATCTTTTGAGGCCATGTTGATAACAGTGTTTTCCCAAGAAGTAGATTTTGGTGTGTTGAAGGGTGAGCATTTGCCATAAATGGGAATGACTGAAAGTTGATCTTCATTATTGTTATTACCAGATGCACATGATTCTAAAGCTTTTGTTGTTGAAAGAAGAGTTATGAAGAGGAATGTAGCAATGGCCAAAGCCATGGTGTTCTTTTCTCTTATCTTAACAGGGCTAGACTTGGCCACAACCCTGGAAAAGATGAGAATTTTGGTGAGGATATATGTCAAACAAGAAAGAAACAAGAGTATATATAGAAGACACCCCCAACCCCCTTCTCCTCTCACTCCATGCAGGTGTGAGTTGGGGTACGGGGGTGGGGGCTATGCGCAGACCTTATCCCTACCCAGAGCAAGGTACTTATAAGGAACAATAAATAGTTACAGAAGTTGAAGGACATGAATTATGACTACTAATATGAACGAACAACAAGACAACATAGTTACATACTGCTACTTACTAAAATTCTATCTTGATTTGGATTCTTTACGTCATTCTATCTAAGGTCATATCCTCGATAAGCTAAAATTGTATTATGTTCTGTCTAATCAACTAACGCCGATACTTTGTGGTAGGCAAAGGTGAATTCAGAATGAGTATTATCATTTTTATGTACATATTTTGTTTTTGTAATTTTCTTTTGTGTGTATACACGTAGGGGGAAGCACCAATGAAAGTCAACCTTTATTCTTTCGTTTCCTTTTCTCTTCGAACCGATTAGAAGGCAGTAGCTCCTCCTACATACGAGCAGGGAGATCCTGAATTAAAGTATGATTCCATTTTCCTTTGACGACAAAGAAAGTTACAGTAGCTTATTCCATTTGGAAGGTTTTTGTTTAAGACAGCCTTTCGTGCCCTTACTTTTGAGTCTATCAGCTGCAACAAGTGCTGTGGAAACGAGTGTTGTGCTTGCCCCAACCAATACCACCATTCATTACCGTGACACACACATTCAAAAGCAATGAATTCAGTTGAACATACAAAACTCGTCCTAGATTTATTTTTCATTGTATGTATGGAAATGGAGGACGTTAAAGCCTGGATATGGATGGCTCCATCAGTCAAATTCAATAACTTTTGCTCAAATTATAAATATTAAATTAGAATATCATAGCGCCACCATTTTAAAATTCAATACCCATAAAGTTAAAAAAATCTTGAGTTCATCTTAATGTATGAAAAAAGGTGTGAAATTATTGGCAGTGTCCAACATTTCATGTGAGATTTTGATACATATAATTAATAATAATAATAATAATAATAATAATAATAATAATAATAATAATAATTTAACAATTATAGGAAGTCCAAAATGCAAGAAGAAGTCATACATAGCTACAGAAAAAGTAACAAAAGAAGACAAAAGCAGAGGAAGAGACAAGATTGATACAGCAAAGCTCAAATGCTTCTGATTTATGTCATTATTAGCCACTCACTTATTTTTAATTCCACCATATCAATCAAAATCGAAAATAATTTCTCTGCTCCCATCAACATTGGAATAAGATCTGTATATCCTCTAACCATTATGAAAGTACACTACTTGTGTTGTTATTATTATTATTTGTCTAAACACATTGTATCTAATTTACCATCATGTTTTATATCTTATGTTGTCATTATCTGTCTATATATGTTAAATTTATCGTATTTACATACTATCATGTGTTTTTCGTTATTAGTCGTTATTCCTGTTTCCTTTTCTTTCCTCTCCTTTTTATCATATCTAATTTATTCTGCTTATGTGTTTTTGAGATGAAAATTCCCAGGAAACAACCTCTCACCTCTATGAGGTAGTGGTAAGGTTTGCGTACATTCTACTCTCCTCAAATCTCACTTGTGGGATTTTACTAGGTATGTTATTGTTATTGTACCACTTGACAAATCCCTATTAGCGTAAATCCAAATCAATCAGATCAATAAATTTTGAATACTCGAGAAAAAAAAATCTAAGAGAGGATTTGATATTTTGGGTAAGTATTGAACAGAAGAGACTCGTGAACCTTAGTTGGAGGACAAGTAATGTTTTTTTGTCCATAAGCAAAAAGATGCAGTTAGCAATATTAGAAAATTAATCACATTTAATAATGCACCATTTTTCTACTTCATTTAGATCCCTTCGCCCTTTAACTACTATTATTAGTACTAATTAAATAGTTGAATTAACTTGATGGAACTAATTATTTATCTTTACATCTTAAATCTTAGACAAGATCCAAGAATCTCATTATTGATTGTAGCTACTGTATAAATTTAATGGGATTTTAGTAGCTATATGTTTTGTTTGGTTACGAACAGATTATCCCATAATTAATTATCATAAAATAATTTATCTTATCATATATATATATGGAATAACTTAGAGGAATTTTCGCTTATAGCCACTCAAAAAACATAACGTTTGTACAAATCGCGCGAATTATACAAAACTCAAATTGTAATTACAGTTAGATCTATGTCATGAACAGTAATTAATTCAAGCAATAGCTATATTTAGCTAACAAATTACTCCTAATATATATTTACTTATCCGCGTAATATTCTCAATAATTATCTTATTTCTATAATATAAATTGTGAGATAAGTTATTCCAAACTTAACAACCAACTAAGATATCAAAATTTCATCCATGACTATTTTTTTATTCCAAAACTATTTATTTTTATCCTTCACACTTAACGACCCAAAGTAAATGTTGAGGGAGAGAATATAACTTTTTTCCATGATACTTTTCTTTTATTCTAATACCTCTAAGCTATATTCAAAGTTATTGTAGGAATTTTCTTTTTTTTTTTGGTTTGGAAATCTCCATATCAGTTGGACAAATTAAACAAAACATACTGTCCTATCAAATATCTAATCTTTGCACAAATCAAAGGCCAATAACCTCAAGACAAATCAGCCTTCTGTAATTTCAAACTTTTTTTTTTTCAATGATTAGGAGCTTTGCAAGGGTCCACTGTGTTCACGGGACTTCTATTGTTTTCAGCGTTATTCACAAGTAAAAACGATCATGGTCACAATCAGTAATGGAGCAGAATTTTCACGGAAGGGATTCAAATTATGGAAAGATAAATACACGAAGAAGCCGAAAGGAATTCATTATCTACTCTGTATAAAATTAAAAAAAAAATTAATCATACATAAATAATGTAGCTTTCCATCGCCCTACCTGGCTCCGCCCCTAGTCCCAATATATGTGGGACTGCCAGTTGAAGGCCAGGACCACCAGACTCAGATATAACAAAACAAAAAAAGAAGCATCTCAGTTTCTCTTCGTTTTCTATAAAAATGCACATTTTCAAGAATCCAATGAACAAAGAATAAAAAACCATTGATTGTCAACACATCACAGTGTAAAACAATATACCCAGTGGAACCCCACAAATGGGGTCTGGAGAGGGGTACGAAGACTTTACATTATAGTGCAATAACAATAAAATGCAAGCTCCATTTTCAAATACATGATGCGATCACATTGACACCCTTCACTGATACTTCTTGCACTCTCACATGATGTAAATCTGCATAATGTAAACAGCACATGTGGGAATACACAAACCAAGATCCAATCTACCTTCAAAAAATAATGCAAAACACACATGATCTACAGCATAGAGACTGCCAGTCAAGCTTATTCCAGTATACAGTGATCATTATCTTGTTTGAGCAAACACATTCCATGCATCTCGCGAGCAGCCCATAACTACAGCTCAAGGCTAATCATCCAAAGAAGACAGAATATGTTACTGAACCCTATGCAAAGACCAATACACCAGCAGCATTGTCAATCTTGCAAGTTAGGAGAAATAGAGACGAAAAGGAAGTAAAAAGATAATCGTAAGTATGGAGATTGACATTCTTTAACATTCACATCAACCACCTACCTATATTCTAAAAGTATAGTTGGTTCCTGGTCTGGAAAACAAGAGAGGTACTAGGTTGATGACTAGCAGACTAAAAGTTATTATAATGAATACTTGCAGTATGAGCTTGTTTAGATGTGCTTTCCTACATATGTGATACACGATACATCGACAATCTGGTGTACAGTTAACAGGTAAGAGGTTCAATGCATCGTTGCGATTTTGATGCAAAAATAAAGCGAGGAGCTTCTAGACTTAGAGAAACAAGAGAAAATAAAATGGGCATAATATAAATATGCCCTTTAACGTGGCTTCAGCTGACATCTATGCCCTCCAACTTTGAGTGTGCACAAGTAGGCATTTAAACTTGTATAAAATTGAACAAGTAGAAACACGTGTCACCTATGGCATAATACACATAGAAACCCACGTAGGATACAAAATTGTCATGCAAGACGGATGTGTCTATTCATTCAAGTTTTGGATAGTTAAAATACCTATTTGTGCACTGGTAAAGTTAGAGGTCATAGTTGTCAGCTAAAGTCAAGTTAAGGGTCATATTTATGTATTATGTCATATAACTACAATATTATATTTATGTGCATATACACAAAATGGCCTGATGTTGGACATTATTTTAGAAATTATTTCAGCAATGTGAAATGATTACCCATGATTAAGCCCACCTCCCCGAGAAGAGGAGCAGGAACAACAAAACCAGCAAGTTAGGAAAGATAGTAGGCATGATGGAGTGACGATTAGACGGATTCTCATATTAAAATGATGAAGATATAATGGGGTGTTTATGAAGTAGGAAATATGTTCATTGAGGAAATGAAATAGTAATCAATTGCTTGAGCAGTGTCGTTGGAATAAAAAGACAATCACACACACACCAACAAAAAAAAAAATTGAAATGTTTCGTATTAAAAGAGAGTGCTTCTTCTTGCACAAATTAAAAGGTAACTAGTGTGACTCAGCAGAAAGAGGTGTGGTGACACAAACTTCAAGGACATTACCAGCCCTGAATGGCAACAGAAAAGTAGGCCAAAAGAATTTGTTGGAACAGTGTCTAGGAATTCAATGTTCAGAGGAGAAACTTGGTACTCTTTAACCACCGTGTTGAAAAAAGAAGAGAGTAAAAACTTTCCTTTAACAGTTAACAAAAACTAAATATTCGAAGAGGCTCCAAAATCATAAAGAAACAGTGGAAAAGTAATTTTCTGGAATGTTTTGCTTTAAAAGTCTCCAAAAATATATTAGTCAGAAGAATGATGCCTCCAAAGTGATGAAAGAAAAAGACGCGTAGTCATCAAAAGCGGTCACCAAATACAAGCATTTTGGTAAGAGTGGCCCCGAGAGATGAGGAATAGAAACTTACAAAAGAAAAGAAGACTTCGATCTGACAGGTTGAATAAGACATAAGACCAAGACAGACAGACGGAAGTTATTTAAGCCACTAAGACAACAGTAGAGGTTCTAGTACTGTTGGAAAAGAGACAGAAGGGAAAAGTTACTTGTTGAAATTGATACATTAACAACTTACAAGAAGACTGCTTATACAAGAATTAGAACTTATTGAACTAAGGGGAGAGTATATTTCACAGTGTTGAAGGGAGAGAAGAGGGAAAATGTTAAACAAGAAGCAACAACAAACATACCTGGAATATTCATATCAAGAAGTAGCCTTAACAATAATTACTGGACATTGTGCATGGTTTGAGCAATAGTTGCTTACACTCCCCAGAAACATCCTGTTTTAATTTTTAAATTGGTCAAATACATTTCTCTAGTTAAAAAAATAATGTATGATCCAATAACTATATACTCTAGTGAAAAATACTTGTAGATTTCAGATTGGAAATAAACAACACGATTTAAACCAAAATAAAGACCCAAATCCATCAATTACAGATTTTATGTTAATGATAAAAGTATCAGAAACGAGGGACACATGATCTACAGCATAGAGACTGCCAGTCAAGCTTATTCCAGTATACAGTGATCATTATCTTGTTTGAGCAAACACATTCCATGCTGAATGAAGTTGAAGCCAGAGGCAAAGAGCACTTTTCAGTGGCAGGTTGAATAGAAACCTACTTGCTTCACTCCACAGCTGCAGCTATTAACTTTTTTACTCATTTACTTGTTGCCAGAATCTACTTAGCTTTAGGAATAATCTAAAAAACTTTCCTATAGCCCAGGTTACTTTATAAGCCATCCCCAACAAATGACATATGCCTGAAAATAGGACAGAAAATTAAGACACGCTGTTATCAGCAGTACTCCATTTAAGATGGCTCTAACTTTCTGATGAAGTTTCTGATGCCTAATTAAGTTAGTACATACTAGAGCAACTCCCTCCTTGGTTTTAAATGAAAGAACAACATTTTAGATTGCCTCCAGATGATATCATCCTTCCATGATGAAATAACACATAGCCATTGCTATATGACTGGATAAGAGAGAGTTGCATCTTCTAGGCTGCATTAAATACCTTTTAGGACCATATCCAATACGAAAGGTAGATATAAAGGAAAACTACACCAGTAAGAGATAAGAAGATAAGGAGCATAAGAATTTGCTTCCTTCAGAAATTTCCATCACTAAGTAAATTTAATGCTTAATTAATGGAATTGTGTAGGAATTACACAAGGAAATCATATAACAAGGTTTCAGCTCCATCTACTTACCCGTTTTAGCTTAACGAACTTATACCAAATGGCCATTTTTGGCATCTATGGTCTGTTGCAGAATTTTGAGTGGCAATTGGTATAAAACTAGTTTGGGAAACTGTATGGTCATCAACCAATATATATACACATATATAAAACTAGTTCGGGCAACTGTACAAATCCCCAGTAACAATTTTGTATTATTCGGGAAAATTTCAGGCCAATTCTAAATTATTTGACTTTCAAAACAAATTAAGAGTTCTTTAAAAATTAAAGGTACTCTAAATCTCGTACACATCCAAAAAGACCCCTGAAAAAGCAACAAACTTAATGCAAGTATAACACAACAACTAGATTTTATCCCAACAAGTAGGTAGCTCTTTATCATGTATTAAAATAGTTATGAGTTCGATTATTCCTTCTTTAAATTTTATTTGCTTTGTGTTTCAGTAAGGGAGTGGAGCATAGGTCATAGATTAACATGTTAGTTGTAGAGATACATCATCTCACCAAGATATCTCTTTTTCAATAGCAACCTATAGCGCACTTGAATCCTCATATTGTTTTTCCTTTTTTAAAAGATGTAGACAATGCCTTTCGGAATGAACATGAAATTATCCACAAACATTAATAGGTTAGTAGTATAAGAGAAGGTTTGTACTCATGCTAAATGAATTGTTGATTCCTGCAATTGATTCATAAGAACGGCATATAACCAACTAATCCCATCTTTAATGGGCGACTTTAGCACAATGTCCTAAGGGTTGCACATAAAGCATGATGTTTGCTGGAGTGTTTCTTCTCTTTCATGTGTACTAGGAAAAAGCTCTTGCAGTTGGATGGGAAAAGCAACAAAAGCTAATGCTTGTTGAGCAACATATATGTCTTAAATTTTATGAACAGTGAGTTAGTGAATCATGTGAGCATTCTCATTGAAGCATTAGGCCATCAGTTATCCACAATATTCACAGGTGTCTTCGCTGACTAAAGTGGTTGAGATCCTAAACTACGACCACCCACTGGGATTCCCAAAATAACTTGACTACAAGACTGTTTTACTTAATGTTAAAAACAACTCCTTTACAGCGGACCTCAACAAATACCATGCTTTCACTGCATGTTGAATGCAAAACCATCTACACGTGCCTTATGTAAGAGCATCATCTAGTCAGAGTAAATCAACAATAGCAACATCTCTCAGGTTGAGAATTTGTACCTTTTAATGGGGCCAAAAGCACGGCAACCCATCACTAGCAAATCAGCATGCATTTCTTCAACAGCATCACAAATTCTCTCCTTTGGATCCCCAATAACTACTTGGGTCTTAACGTTAACCTGATTCTGAAAGAACATGTTCCCAATCAATTAAAATAGAAAGATTGAACACCAATCATGATTTTTTGTGATGCCATATTAGGCTTCTATTTTGCTTTCTAATATCTTTTAGCATTTTAACTGAATTTCCAACTTATCACATTAAGGGGTCGTTTGGTACAAAAATGAATAATGCAGGGATTAGTAATGCAGAGATTAGTAATACAGGGATTAGTTATGCAAGGATTAGTAATGTTGGGATTATTTTTTATCCCATGTTTGGTTTGTTGTTTTCCATTTAATTTTGTGTTTGGTTTAAAATTTTATAAAAAGTTTCTTTCCAATTATGCCCTTGAACTATTATGAGATTTTCTATTTCATGTAATTAGATCAAAGTAGATTTTTTTTTTGTGTTACTTCTAACTAGTTAGGAAAATAATAATTTGTCATTATATTTGTTATTTTCTCACTTGAATTATTTGAGAATAAATAATTGTAATCTTAATAAATTCATCACTAACCAAATGTCAATCTTTAATTTAATAAAGATAGACCATCTCTTATTAAAATAGGAAAAATAGTAAACAATTGTAAAATAACCATCTATATTTACACACAAAAATTTGAAAGTTGTAATTTTAATATAGTGTTGATATCTTACGAGATCACTCAACTTTGAGAATATATCTAACATCATTAGACTTTATATTGTGTCAATAAAATCACTCAACTAAAATTAGTTATAAAAAAAATCAATAGGTCAAAATATTTTTTTGTGTATTATGTAAGTATCAAACTACAAACAAATAAAATTTAAAAATTTGACATGGTAAATTTATTTATTTTTATATTATGAAAATATGACCGCAAATAAATAAAATTTATAAGCTAATTTATTTAAATAAATTTACTAGTACAAAACTACAAATATAAAATATAAAATTAAGAAAATAAAAATATGTAAAAGATTTGAGGGATATTTGTGTCTTTGGGTATTTAATCCCATGGTATTAATCCAAGGTATTAGCTAATACCGCCAAATGGAAGGTATTAGCTAATACCATGTATGTGGTATTAATTAATACCATGAATTAGTTATACATAGTCCAAAATTTCTACCAAACATGGTAATAATTAATACCACTAGCTAATCCATGGATTATATCCCCTAATCCATCCTACCAAACACCCCCTTAAGGATACAAATTGAAAACATATTAAGCATGTGCAGAGAAGGAGTGTCGATGCTCCTGTTAAGAGATGCGAGAGGTTAGTGTTAGGAGTTACACAGAGAGGTAGAGGTAGACCGACGAAGTACTGGGGAGAAGTGATTAGACATGATATGGCAAAACTTAATCTCACCGAGGACATGACCCTAGATAGGAAGAAGTGGAGGTCGCAAATTAGAGTAGTAGGCTAATTGGTTGGTAGGGTTAGGTAGTTAGTA
>DF357757.1:81252-98288 GCA_000787875.1 Solanum virginianum
GAACTGACTCATATAGAGCCTTTCCTTTGGGGGGGAGTGTCAAGTGTGTGTACTTTTTGAGTCATTTATATGGCATGTGGCTTATGTTTATGATCATTAATACACAATAATTTACCTACTAATAATAATTCATAATTTTATAACAAGAAAGACAATGAACATTTGGTGTGTTGGGTGATGCATGCAACTTGCAACCATAACAAGCATGGATTGTGACACTTCAAGTTTTTTTTAAAAAAAATTTAATTTATGTGCACCTTAACTAATTTCATGTGATACTTATTACTTTTTATTAGTATGTGTATTAGATAATTAATTTTGTCCATTAAAACTTCAATAAATGAAGATAAATCAACTAATACTTTGATTAGTTCATACGTTTTCAATCACTTTATTGATCATTACTTATTTGGAGGGAAACATGTTGCCTCATGATCGTTAATTAACAAATAGTTGTATCAAAAGTACTATTAACATTTGGAATTGATTAATGATATTTGGTATTACTCTTTAAGGATACATAATTATATGCTTAGAAACAAGATTTTTGTAATTACTTAACTAATAGATTCGTTAACTCACTCTCTAATTATTTTTTAATATTTGGATTAATGGAGGAGACTCATGGTGAGCAAATAGTAACATGTTTGTGAGAATCAAAATATTGTAATTCTATATGAACTCGTTCGATACCCTCCTCGAAATTAATATTAGAATGAGTTTATTTCATGTTTGATTGAGAATAAAATTGTAGAATAATCTATTTTCTATATATTATATTAAAAAAGGTCCTTAGAAATGTTTACATTTTTTGCCCTTACTTTGCTTTAGATAAAAGCGTTTTTTTACAATTTTTTTTAAATTATTATTTAATTATATTTATAATATTGATTTTTATAAATATATGAAAAGAAGTAAAATAAGGACTTCTAACCATGGAAAGATTCCTAAATCTTCCTTATTTGATACCCTTCAATGAAAATTATAATATACGATGAGTTCTAATTAATGATAAAATTTCTCTATATATATGACATTTATAAATAAATAATTATCAAAATTACTTTTATATTAAATTATTTTATTTTATAAGTACATAATTAAATTTATTTTTTCTCAATCACTTATTCCAAGATTATAGTGACAAATATCCTCCATAGTATCTTGACTAATCAAATATGGAAAGGATATTCTTTTTCCATTTTGTTAATTTTCAATTATGTTGCAAATGTAACAATTACTTGAAAGAAAATTCTAATAATAAATATACCATATAATAGCCACGTAGCAGAAATAATAAAGTAAATATTTTTATATTTTATAATTTTAATTTTTAAATGTACATGCGTGTGCTATACACAGATACTTTTCCTAAATTGATTGCGTAGTAATCGAAAATTATTCTTGATATTGACCCCCACTATCTGTTTTTTTCTTTTATGAAAAAAAAATAGTAATAATATATTTTTATATAAATATATATGCCACTTCAATTTTTTGAAGAGCTATTTTGTTATATGGTCTGAATTTTGAAGAGGTAGTTATTGTTTTGGCTAATAACATTATTGAAAAGTTCATGAAATTGACCCTCTGCCCACTTTTTCCCCTTTAGTGGGATAAATATACCACCTCAATAATTTGAAAAGCTAACCATATATTGTGTGGAAATAACTTTTTTTTTTAAAAAAAATTTAGAATGGATCAATTTCATGTTTTGATGTTTTAATGAAAACGTACATAAACCATTTAATAATGGTGTTAAGTAGACACTAAATAGGTGTTAGACTATTCAATACACATCATTAAAAATTGCAGAGCAATAAAATAGAGTTTCTTTATTCTTACGCAAAATCCTGTATTCGTCCTGAAAATGGAGAAAAAGTCATGATAGATATGTTTAGACGAAGATTCGCTTTATATTACCTAGTCCATTTCATGATCTCAATATATACTAATTTATTAATAAGATGAATATACTTTTTTTGTCAACAATTTTGTATAAATTTATGACGTTTTATCAAAATAAATTTATTTTAATTTACTTTATTTGAGGATCGACCAATATCTTTATAATTAAAAAAATGAATTCCTCATTGAATACGCCTTGAAATTATTGCTTTAATTTTGAATACAAATTAATTAGGGTTCAAAAACTAACCAGTATCAAACAATAAATTGCTATAATAATATAATTAATCTAGTTTCACAGATAAAATCTAAAAAAGTTAAAATATATATAAATTTTATTTTAGATCCAAATCAGTATCGAACGTTTGAAGCGGAACATTGAAAGAGAGAAAAGAGTTATGCACATCATGAAATGATCTAAAATGGACCAATAGAAAAGGTGATTGTATATTCCATATTGATAGGCTATGGGGTCAGCTTTATGAATCAATTCTACTTTGGAAAGTCACAAATTCACACACAATTTTTGAGTTATAAATAGTAGGGGAGAAAATATGTGTAATTGAAATGACCCTAAGTCAAGAAAAATGGTAAATGATAATTACCCAATAAATAAAAAGTCATAGCTATCATCATCTAAAATCAGAAAAGACAAACCTATTGCTTCTAATTTGGTTTATTTTTGCTATTTTTAAACAAACTCAACGTTTTTTCTTTTGTTCTTTTCTTAAGTCTTTTTATATAATATATCAATATTAAAAAAATATTAAACTTATTGAACATTTCACATACCATATTAAAGTTTTGAAACACATTTATAATTACATTATCATCAAGTGAAAAATAATTGCTTTTTTTATATTTTAATATTATTATTGAATGGTTTACTGGTAAGAGACAGATCTTGAATTTTATGTTTGTTTTAGACCATAATTCTTCTTTTGCTTATTAGGTTTTTGATAAGATTATTCATACAAATTTATCACTAGAAAAAGTAATTAAATATTAGTTTTGAATAAAATGAAAATAATAACAAGCTATATACAAGCAATTTTGACATGACTAGAATGAAAATTATTTTGATCAATCACTCTCTAAAATTTCACATAACTTTTAAATAAGTACACCCATAATTGAAAAATTAAAAAATGTGCAAGATAATTACTTAGAGACTAACTAAAAAGAAGATGAGCCGAAAAAGATATTTTTTTGGTGGTGAATGACTTTACAAAGACAGTCCTTTTATAGTCAAGCCACTAGTATGCATGCATTTGGACACTTTTTTGAGAAGTTCAAAATTCAAAATTTGAAATAGATTCATTTCGTCTTTAAACTCATTTTTTATGTGTAAATTTATTTTATTACTTTGCGGGATTGACTAAAAATATGATAAACTCACGTTTGTTGGTAAATTAGTTCTTGGAGGAAAAACATACTACATGACCTTTATTAATTACTTACAAATTTAATACAGAACAATAAAAAGTTCTTTCTAATCAATGTAAGACTTTTTATCTTTTATATAAGACAACAAAAATAATGAACCTACAAAATTATTTATTTATTTATTTGCATTATCAAAATAAACATAAAGACTAAAAAAGAAAGCATTCCAACATTTCAAAAATAAATATAAAAGGACTCTATTATTGGAATAGCAAGTACACTGATTTTTCATCATTATTATTTGTAGGGCTAGGGGTACTATAAGAATAGTGATCTAAACACTTTCATCCAACCATACATTATTTTTTATATAAATATAGTAAATATTACGTTAAATCTCCACAATTTTTGTGTGTTTACTTATTTATCTTTTAATTTTTAAAAATAAATTAAAATTCAACTGCACTAATGATTATTAAAAATATTATGTTATATAAAATGCATGGAATCCAAAAAAAAAAAGGTAAACTCATGGCTCCTTTTTATTCAATTTAGATGTGAAGGTGAAATTTATTGAATAGTTTTTTCTAAAAGTATAAAATAAAAGGGAGGACACAGTTTAATTTATGGAATTTGATTTTTATTTACGAAAAGGAATATTAAAAAATATTAATATTAAATTTCTAGTAGTAGTAAATAATATTTACAAATTGGTGAGTAAAACATCACATTCAATTGTCGGTGGCACACGTACTACTTGTCATTAATAAATAATTTTCAACTTTCAAAGTCTTTTAGTCTAATGTTTTATATAAAGAAAGTCTTAACAGAATATTAAAGGAAAATGAAACAAACATAAATAGCTTAATATTTATTTTCAATTTTGTTGTGATCAACAAAACTTTACAACAACGTAGCAATGAAATTTATAACTGAAGTCTTGAAAGGGCAGAATATACTCAAATCTTATCGCTATTTCATAAAAATAAAAAAAATCAGAAAGACCTTCGACTTAGATGTGATTAACAAAACTTTAAATGTATTAAAATATTTATCTCTTTTCTAGCATTCACTAATATCATAATATAATAATCTAAATACTTATATTCGTATCCATTAGATTTACTAAAAGATAATATTCTTTTATTCTATACAAATTTCTCGAAAAATTCATCTAAAATTTCTTTTTGTATCGATAATAAATTTTTGAAATGATCATTTAAGTGAATGTTCATATGACAAAATAAATAAATTATCACCTTGTATTTTTTTATAAAATTAGATTTATCAATTTTAATATCGAAAAATGACATGACATGCTAAATGAATTAAAATGTCGATTTCACATGCCACATCATCAATGGATCATTTTACATTCTTCCTCAAAACATCATTCTACAACCACTGCAACCACCTCATCCTATTATTTCAAAACATAGAGGGTGATGTGGAGCTTACATGGCATGTCGAGTTGGCATTTTAGCTGATTGAATGTGTCATATCAATTCTCGATAATAGAAAATAAATTTTTAATCATACAAGATGAAATTTAATGATGTTCAAATGATAAAAAGCAGGTTTAATTTTTCTATATTATCACTCACGAAGAAATAATCACAACAACGAACATGTCATACTTCATACACATATACAATATTAAATTTTTTAAATATGGTCAATATAATCGATTTTATAGATAATGAATTTGCTTACTAATTCATCGAAAAGTTTGTGGAAAACCTAATGAATTTGCTTACTAATTCATCGAAAAGTTTGTGGAAAACCATAAATGAAAGTGCTATAGAAATAAAATATTTGGTCTGAAGATTAGATTAGACCTAAAAATAAATAAATTAAAAGGCATTAGAAGACAAAACCGGGTTGAGTTAGTGAACATTCGAACCGGTTAAAAAATCCGGTCGGAATATTTAGATGAGCCAAGGGTTCACGTCTCTCGATGCCTGAGGACAAAAGGGACAAAATTCTTTTCCTCAACAATCGATTTCTTACTCCTCACAGAATTAATATTTTATACTTTAACCCCTATAATAATTATTCCTATTTTCACACTGTAGGCCTATTATTTAGTTTCCTTTTTCAATTTTCCCCTCAACTTTTCTCTTTCTTCAAACGTTAAAAAAAATCCCCTAAATTCTCGATCTGGAAAAAAAAATTCGAATCTTCTCTCTTCCAGTGACTTTATTGCTCGATTTCTCCACAATTAGCTCCCATTTTGGTTGATCGAATTCTGTCTGCATGCAAAGTTTGATCTTTGTGTGTTGGAGGATTTTCAACATCGTGGTCCGTGGAGGAGGGGTTTGTAGAACTCTATGAATTTGGAAGAATTAGGGTTTGGATGTGATCTGTTGTTGTTTGTGGGTTTGTGTAAATGCTCGTGGGAGGGGATCTAGGGTTTCTCTCGAGCTTGGTGGTGGCGGCGTTTGTGGCGGTTTTCGGACCGGTGTTGGGTTTTGTGGTTCGCCGGAAATGGAGGCGTTCGGTGGCGAGGAGGGAGGAGATCAAGAGGCTGTTAGTTTTGGCGTCGGAGGAGGCAGCTAGGGTTGAGCTACAAGCCGCTGAGGAATATGGGTATGGTTATGGATATAGGTATGAGTCTGTGAGGGAGGATGATGTGTTTGTTGAAACACCGGTAACATCAGCGCCGTCACCACCGGCATCGTCGTCAGCAACAACTACTTCAATACCATATTCTGGTTCACGGCAATTGCCGTACCAATGTGCGGTTTGCGCTTCTCCAACTTCTACTCGGTGCTCCCAATGTAAATTAGTTCGCTACTGGTATGGTGATTCATAAACTCTCGCTCCTCGAAGTTTATGTATTCGCTCTTATCTGTTCCTTTTTTGCTGGAGTATATGATGAAAACTAGTTGACATTAATTCATAGTCATGTCGATACGTTTGTTTCTTGAAAAAAGGACTTAAATTACTAAATATTAGATTATCAGCATGGCTAGTGAGGATTTCTATAGCCTATATTCAGCTAACATAGGGTTGAAGCATAGCTTTTGTTGTTTTTTATGTTGAAACTAGATCATTGATAGACATGCTGGTATTGGATGTTGATTTTAGATGAATCATTTACTAAAAGCTGCAACCTTGTTAAAGTGGGTTTCAATTGCTTCATCCTTTGTAGTTCTGGTAGTATCAAGAAGAAAAGAGGCGTCTGATGAAAACGGACACTTTTTGTTGTTGATGACATAGTTTCAGTTTTATAATTGGGCTGCTGTTCTTCTAATGAGGACTTTGACACACTAGAATTGAACGGAAACAAACGTGTTTCTTATGATATATAGTAACTGGAGACCATTTTTGTGGCATCAAACTGCTACTGAATCTCTTACTTAAACAATACCAAGAGAGTGGTGACATATTGCTGTTCATTCTGATTCATCTTTTTACATTAATGGTTAACTAGTACTGGCGAAGTTTATAGTTACCAAGAAATAAATTCATTTTTTTGGTGATGGATGGAAGAATAATTGCTGATCTAGAATTGGAAAATAGTTTTCTTACAGATCTTTTGTTTTCTTATCAATCTCATTATTATTAGATGAATTGCCACAAGAACCAACATAAGATTGAAGATATGATATCTTCATGCTACATCATGAAATTTATTTGTATAGGCAATTAATATGTGTCAGTGGAGCAAAGCTTAAGCTATTTGTCATTGAAATTTGGAGTAATGCTCTCATTGGCAGATCATTGTACGAGAATGTTGAATTGAATAAGCTGGCTTTTAACATAAAAGGGCTGAATGGTTTCAAGACTTTGTACTAGTTTGATCAGCGTTTGCTACCCTTAAATGGGTTTTTCTCTAGTCTCCTCCATGTGTACCATGGACTTGGTCCTGTTTTATGCCATGTAAGGATAGGAGGTACAAGAGGTCATTTGTTAAGGCTCTTTGATATTGCAGCGCTAACTGTTAGTGCAGTGCCCCTTTTTAATGTATTGATTTGGCTCTTCCAGTAATAGTGCCTACTGTAATAAGAGTAGAAATCTAAAGCACCTAATTCATGTTTATGTTCTAACCTCATAGTTTGAAATATATACATATCTCTTTTAAGATGGATTTATGTAATTTTAATGCCTTTTAACATGTTATCAAATGTAACAAGAATACAGTTCCAGGATGAGAATAGAGAGGACAGACATCATTCAAATTTGAGCCATTTCATGGGTGTGGACTTTTGAAATTAAATTTGTAGGGAGATAATAGTGTTGCATTATTAATTTAGAAGTGCTTCAGACATTTGGAACTTTGCAGCTTAATTTGGATGAAGTTGAGGTGAAAGTGGTCGGACTAAATCTGGAAGGAGGAGGTGTGAGATGATGTGCTCGCTTACCCATGTGTTTATTGGTGCATAGACCTTTTTGCTTTTCCATGAATGATTATTATGGTCTCAAGATTTCATTTAATAACTTAAGTCTTCTCTTAGTATCCTGGCATCCATATCTGTAAGCACCTGAGTCTAACAAGATTTTCCAGTGTTTTTCTCAAACATTATAACTTCATCTTTGTGTTCTGCACCTTCTGTTTCGTTTCCTTGTATTATTGTTGTGCTTCTTTAGTCGTTGAGAAAGCTTCATGTCGGATAATCCTGCATTATTATTTGTCTGTTTAGTTGCTTTCTTTTTGGGTGGGGTTGTGGAGGAAGATGTTGTCTTCACAGTTGAGAGGACAACTTTTGGATGAGCATCTATGTTGATGCTAATGATGGTGTTTACAGCTTTCCTCTTACTTTAATGGTTTTGAGAAATAAACTTGTCGAAAGAGTTTATGCCAACGTTTCTTGCATTGTTAATAGTACTATACGCTCAAGATACTGCTTGTATACTAGGTGTCTTGTCTCCTTTTTGATAGCTATCAACTTTGATTTTCTTGAAGCTTTAAAACACTCATATCTACATCTCTAATATTTCTTTATTTTGTACTCATATCAGCTCTGGCAAATGTCAAATCCTTCATTGGAGACAAGGTCACAAGGATGAATGTCGTCCAGTTAGCAACTTTGATCACCTCAATGACGTTGCGGCGAAATCTCATCTGAAGGCACAGAAGCAGGAACCAAATGGAAGTCATCGTAAGAGCAACGACGTTGAAGGAAAACGTTCTTCCGAATCAGGCGATGCTTCCCCAGAAGAAGCTGCACTTTTGAGATGCAAGCACTTTGCAACATTAGATGGAAAGCATGACACAGTTGGTCAGAATCTGGCAGAAACAAAGAGTCCCAATCTGAACTCCAGTTTTGTGCTTCACTCATCTTCATGTGAACATTTGGACCTCAGTACTTCAAGTGGATCTTCTGTCGATCATGCTGCATCTGATTCAAATGACTCTGATGCTTCAGACAGTCATAGGTCTGCTGTTATTGATACAGTTAAGATTCAGACTAATCATTCCAAGGTAGAGAGGTTTAAGCCATCTTACACAGAGCAACCCCAACTCATACAAACTGCAGCCAATAGTTCCACATCTGGAAAATATAATCACGCCAAGTCTAGTGATCATGGGGACACTCGGTCTAAATATTGGACTTCATCAACAAGTTCAAGTACTGATGACTCCAGTGAATCTTCATTGACAGAGCCGTCAACACCCTCATCTGGGTTTTGGGAAGGAGCAGTTCCTTATACTAGATCTAGGATTGGTTCAAATGATAGTATTGCAGATCCTCCTTCCAGAAAAGATTGCGACATCAAGATTTCAGATTCTCAATCGACTTCATGTCGTCCCCCTGAAATTGTTAGACCGCTTATTTCTGGGGTACGCGAACAAGGATCCAACTCAAAAAAGAATCTGGAAAATCCAACTCCAATTGTAGTGGAAGTGCTGAAACCAGTCAATCGAGCTGAATCAAGATTTGAAGTTAAAGATCAGACAGAAAGTAGGAGGTCATCAGTTTCGTGGTCTGTAACTTCGGATCTGTTTGATGTGCATGACTCCCGTGATAAATGTTCATTGACCTCCGGGAAAGGTAGATGCTCCTCATCTAGCGCTGCTGCTAGTTTAAAGCATGATGGGCTGAAAGTTAGTAGCTTGCCATCCTCAAGCCCCAACAAGTCATATCATGGTGTTGAAGGCTCGACAAGTGTTCCACAAATGCCAAAGGACAGACAAAAAGAATCTTCTCCTGCCAAAATTTCTGATAGTATATCTTCTAACAATGGGAGGCATGATATCCAAAATGTGAAGCCAGCAAAGACTGATAGCACTCAAGTGGCTGTTGCCTGTTCTGCAGAGTCTGGTGCTCCTTTACCAAATGCAAGGAATGGCTTAAAGTCGTCTGTTTTGAAAGTTGTTGACCAGCTCAGGGGTTCAAAGCTGACACGGCTCAATTCTCCAGGGGATGAGTGTAATGTCAACGGAAGATATGGTAACAAGGTATGCATTACTCTAGCCTCTATGTGATTTTCACCTGTAATGCACATAAGATCATAGGACACCGTATTCATCACATCTGTTTCTTTTCAGGGTCTTTTTTCATATGAGAGTTTTGTGAAGCTTTATAACTGGAAGAATGAATTGCGGCCATTTGGCCTTGTAAATTGTGGTAACAGGTATGTGGCTTGAGATTGAGTTCATTTTACTATGTAATCTGGAAAGCATAGTTGTTTAGTACTAATTGTGCCTTGTATAACTTTCTTATTTACGCGTTTTGAATTAAGGGATTGTGGATTTTCTTTCATTACATTCTGACTTCAAGTAGTTATATCACTTTATTGGAGTCTCTGTACATGCATTCCCTTTTAAGAGTGAAATTTCTCAGCCATTGGTAATCTACCAAGAATTTTGGTGATTAATGTGAGGTTAAGATATAGGAGCAACACTTTATATGATGATTGACTCTGTGACTTTCAAGAGGGGTGACTTTCAAGAGGCTTTGTATGTTGAGATCATTATTGCATGAATTTGTGATATTTTTTTTGACTAGTAATGTGGAGTTCTATAAAATGGCAGGACAACTTTAGGGATCAATGAGAGCTGTTTTTTTTAATTGCATGAAATGAATGATAAAAATTATGTTGGAACCTACAAACAAATGCCTGAGTTGAAGAGTCCTTTGTTGTAAATATCTTCTTAGTGCAGTTTGTGTCGGGGCTTTCAGCTAATAACTGGACACAGGTATTCTAAAAGAGAGGATGTTGTGGGCCTAAATATACCTGGAATTAGTGATGTTTTAACTACTACTCAAACACGAAGATTGACTGGCTTGAATGAAAATAACATTGTGAAAAGACAAGGGGATCAGATATTAATTGACTACTTTAGAGGCTCTAAATCAAGATTTCCTAGCTGAATATTCAGATTTCTTGCTGTTCTACTTTCCTATATTTTGCTGCCCAGTTAATATCTCAACTTGAAGATGGAAATTCTTAATCTTTTTCTGTTTATTTGGCTATTCCCATGTGATAGCAATTCTGGAACTTGCTAGTTGGTTAGATATTCATCAATATCTCAAATATGTGAATTTCTTCTTGCCTGATTTTTCTCTGCAATGTGCTGCAGCTGCTATGCTAATGCTGTCCTTCAGTGCCTGGCATTTACACCACCACTCACTTCCTATTTTCTTCAAGGGCTCCACTCTAAGACATGTATGCCCACTTCTACTTTTAGATTTATTTAAAAAAACTCATCATTCTTAGACCCAAATTAAACTCACCAGTTTTCCCTCTTTTTATATGTTGCTATCAGGTGAAAAGAAAGGATGGTGCTTCACGTGCGAATTTGAAAGTTTAGTTCTAAAAGCAAAAGATGGGCACTCTCCACTATCTCCTAGTAGTATAATTTCCCATCTCGAAAGCATCGGTAGCAATCTTGGTAATGGTAGAGAAGAAGATGCTCATGAATTTCTTAGGTATGTTTTTGTATCTGTGGAGCCTGTAAATGTACAAGTATTTTTGAAGTTCTATGTTTATATCTGTTTTCCGAACTCAATAGGTATGTTATCGACACAATGCAATCCATTTGCTTGAAGGAAGCTGGGGTTAATGCACCTGGCTCTTTTGAAGAAGAAACGAGTCTCGTTGGGCTTACATTTGGGGGCTATCTTCGTTCAAAGGTAACTGCTGACTTTTAATAGTTGTTAAATGTAAGCTCAATATTTCTTGAAAAACTTCTGAACTGATCTGTGAATATTCAACTGGAAGATCGAGTGCATGAGGTGCGGGGGCAAATCTGAGAGGCAAGAGAGAATGATGGATCTTACTGTTGAAATAGAAGGAGATATAGGTACCTTGGAAGAAGCTTTAAAACAATTTACTCATACTGAGACTCTAGATGGTGAAAACAAGTACCGATGTGGCAGGTTAGATCCGGTTGTCCCATACTTCATTATTTTGATCTGTTTTTAAGGTTAAAGTGAAACTGTGCTTTCTTTTGCTGCTGAACTAAAATTTGACTGTTGTAAAAAGAGGGAGTGAAAAAACACAAAAGGCAAGTGTAAAAAGGAGGTAAATAAATTTAACCTTCCAAGTCTGGAGAGCAACTGGAATATGTTACCCTTTGTTTCTTTTCCCTCATATTTTATTGGGGATTGTCTCTTAACTTTTTCTTTTATTAATGGGTCAAATACTTCGCATGCATTAATGTTTCGATTCAGTATGTAATGGTAGTGCCATTCCTTGGAGTTAACTAGTTGATTTAAATTTCATTGAATTGTTTCTTTGTTTCTACCCATTTTGGAAAATACGATGCTATACCTAAATCCCTCTCATCTCTCTCTATCTATAGAAAACTGATTATACTAATCTTAAGGTCTGCAGATGTAGCTTTGACAATTTGCTAATTATTTGCATAGTACACCTTCACTTCTAGAATCTCCATCAGTGGCACTAACAGTATGAAATTTCTGTTCATTGGTAATTTGTTTGGTTATGAGCAGATTGTTCTCCTCTTGTGCTTGCATGCCATTTTTCATTGAAATGCTGAAGTCAAATGGATTTGGAGCGGATTTTGGACTAAAATTTTGCTGTATCTTTCAGATGTAAATCATATGAGAAGGCCAAGAAGAAGTTGAAAGTTTTGGAGGCTCCCAATGTCCTCACAGTTGCTTTGAAGAGATTTCAGGTAATGTTTTGAATGAAGTGTTGTCTCCTTCAGTTTTTGATATTGATTGAAGGAAATCTCTCGTATCTTCATTTCGTTGCCAATTGCTGTCTGTTGTTTTGCAGTCGGGTAAATTTGGGAAGCTAAACAAGACGATTAAGTTCCCAGAGTTTCTGAACCTGGTACCATATATGACTGGGACAAGTGATAAATCACCAATTTACCAGCTGTATGGAGTTGTGGTTCACCTGGACGTAATGAATGCTGCATTTTCTGGTCACTATGTGTGTTATGTGAGGAATTTTCAGAATAAGTGGTATAAAGTTGATGATAGTTCGGTATGTCCCCTACAGAGCTTATATATATTTATCATTCGCATTTTAAGTTTATGTTTTACGTGTCTCCTTTTATCTTCTGAATTTCTCCAATTGCTTGGATAGTTTTTTCCCCACTTCTGGAAGTGGTAAGCTTATGAGAAATTAGGCATTTGTTGTGACAAAGTGGTTGTTCCTTTTGGCTTGGAACTATCAGAAGTGCTTCTGATGTGCGTTAATGAGTTTTATGATGTTGAGGAACTGTGATACTCCATTTTTCATTGATTCTGCTTCATGCATTATTGTCGCGCAGCATGATGAAGTTTTGATATGGTCTTTTTATCATCTTTGTAGGTAAAATCTGTGGAACTTGAAAGAGTCTTGTCAAAGGGAGCATACATGCTTCTTTATTCAAGGTAAAATTATACGCATCTTTTTTTAGTTGAGGTATGCATTCTTCTATCTTTTATTGTATGTAGCTGGCATTTTCTTTTTTTCCCCTTTTAAGGTGCTTGCCACGGGCCCCGAGGATAATGAGGAGTTTAACAATTCATCGTGATCCGAGGAGATCAAAGCTACTGACTTGTAAATCAAGATCCCATACAAGAAGCCCATGGGACTCTTCTCATGGCGATTCAACTAGTCAAATATGCAAGGAATGTTCGTATCCTAATCATACAAGTGTCAGGCCCATTAGGTCAACTTTTGAGGAGGACTCTTATAGTGAACAATCATCTTTCTTCTCTGAGCTTGGTTCTTGCAGCACAGACAGCACTAACAGGGATTCAATGAGCACAGATGACTTAAATATCGATATATTTGGCGAGTCTGGGATCTGTTGGAATAGCCTCTGGAGGAGTTCTTCCGATTCTGACACATCCTCATCCTCATCTTCTCCTTCCCCTTTGTACTCTAGGCATTCACCCCTTGCTGATTTGGACCGTTATGCTTCTGCGCGTGAAGAGAACAGTTGCAGCGGCGATGCAGAAACAGCTGGGAATGGTCAGGGTTTCTGGACGGGGTTCCCTGATCTTAACGCCTATGCTGGGGCTTCAGAACCCAGTGGAAGGACACCTCCTCTCTGTTGTCCCAACCCAACAAAGCATTGTAGAAAAGTAGTTAGTAGTCATAGTAGTAGTAAAACCGACTCCAGTAGATTAGGTCTGGTTAACCCTTGTGACAAGTCGAAATCTCCTGTAACTTGTAGAGATCGATGAGGGATGGTGCCTTTCGGATATCGGTATTATAAAGTATTTTTGTATTCTAGAGGGAGGGAAATAAATGAGTTGGGGAGGCACAGGGGTTTAGGGAGTGGTTGTATGTATTATATACATTGGCTTTTGTCTGTCTTCAAAACAACAAAGGGGCCATAATTTTGTCACACTCTTCCCCTATAATATATAATCTATGTCCATTTCCTGCAATTGCATATCCTCTTGGATCATATAATACTTTTTTTCATTAAATTGAACAACAAAAATGCTGTTGCTCACAACAGTTGAGTCCGGGGCATGGTTTGTAGTGTGACCAGCTAGATAGTTATCATTACAATTACGAGTTATCCTTGCGAAAGAAGATCCTACAATGTCTGCTCAAATATGCTTGCAGTAGACAACAATGGTGAAGTCGGCAAAATGGTGAATGATGTAGTTCACACCCTCGTTGCTTTGTATTACTGATACATGCATAATTCTAAACATGTCCAGTGTGTTCATACTTTAAGAATATGGGTGGGTGGTTCTTATATCAACGGTGTTTTAACATTTGACATGTATCAACATATCTATATTTAACTTATATCTTCAAAGAAAAAAAATTTCGACAAAGAATGTTCATTTAACCATCCTTAGATAAATGTACCTTCGCGCCTCGGTGGGGGGCATAAATTGTCAAAAGGGAAGAATACATGGGAAGGAGGTCCAGTTAAACTTCAACAACTTTGGTTCAATTCACATAGACAATTTTGTACAAGGGGCCTACATAGAAGGAACTAGATGATTTTTCACATTATGGGCCAAAGGGAATGGGATTGGAAGAGGAAAAAAAAATAAAAATACGAACAAGTTGGCTAAGCATTAATAATATATTGTCACCTACACATAACACACACAGTACTTTGTGTTATATACTGCTCTACTTTGACCACATTTATTTGAGCCATCTTATAATAAACTTATATAGAGTTACTTTTAACTCCAATCTTAGCTAAATGTCAGAATCCACATTTTTCCAACTTAGAATTCACAGCCTTCAATAAATCATGTACTCTCAAAATAGGGATGAGATCGACATAAATATTATTTTTTTCGGACCCTGCTTTATTTGAATATATATGTGTTGTTAAAAATTTGAAATCGATACACCCTAAAAAACAGTTATATCCATATTAGATAAATGATATATTTTTGACACTGTGGATTTTAAGTTTTCGCGAAGAAAATTCAATTAAAATCTAATTGTTAAATTTGTCACTAATGGTAACAGAATAACTAATACATAAAAAATCATAGCAGTAAATAGTAATAATAATGCAAAAAGATTAAATATATGCATTAGCATGGTTAAAAATAAAAGATTTTGCCCCTCAAATTTTTTAGGAGAATATATTTGTAAATAAGTTAAATATTTTTTAAAAAATTCTGTAGCGCATATTCTCATAACTGATATCAACATTATTAATTATATTGAACATAATTCTTGTACGTTCTACTAAACGACTGCTTCATTCCTATTTTGACTCAGTCTCCTTGTTTTCAAATATTCTAAGCTGGCTCTGGATCTTCTTATTTTCCTATAGGATCCTTAGGTCTGCTTCAGCCAAACTCATTAAAACCTATTTATATATTGAGCCTCCTTTTCTTAATCCCATCTATAGCTTGAGGACTCTTCTACGTAAATAGTCAGTAGATATTTTATATATTGCTGGCTATTTTAAATTTAAATGACTGGATAAATAAAATTGATGAATAAAAAATTAACAATTTAAACTTGAATTAGATTTAAATTCATATTGTTTACATGATATTAAAGTCAGATTCATTAAATTTGATGTAGAGAGTTTGTATTATGTGAGTGTGAGTGAATATACCATCGGTCTATAATTATGCACGCTCTAGTTCAAAAAGCGTTTTGACACACGAGGAGGGTGTTGAAAGAAATTTTTCATGTCAGACCATGGGACAAGATTCTGGGATTCCTTATATGACTTGGACAATTCTTTTCCTTTGAGCTAGCGTTGGGAATTCAGTTTTAGGCTCAAAATCTTTTTTTTTTTTTTTTGTTATCATGATGGGATATTGCAGAGTCACACGTCAGATTAAAAAAAAAATCTCCTTCCAATTATGAATTAACTTTTGAGATTAAGTTAAATTTGAAATCCATTATATTTACGGCACTATCATATATATATATATATATATATGTAAGTTACTTTTGACCAAAATTAAATTAAAGTTGAATTTGGAATTATTTACATCAAGAATATATTTTAAAAGGAGATGCATGTTGTAGTAAATGAGTATATATTATATTGAAAGAATCAACATGTGTTGTGATGCACTGGTGGGAGTGCTTCATTCTTAATCAAAGGTATCGAGTTTGAGCCCTGGGAATGAAATAAATTTTGTTGGGAGCGTCACCCCCAAATGAGCCCTGCAATATACAATTCAAATTTAATCAGGGCTCCATGAGCTTGGACATCGAGTGGAAAAAAAAATTATATTGAAAGAGACCAGTTAGCCCTAATGACAAAACTCCATTCTTTGTGGTGGTTTTGTCTAACAAAGGACCAACAACTTTGTTATATTGTCATGTTCCATGTTTCATTCTTTTTTTTTTTTTAATACAAACTCAAATCTTTGTCCCTATCTTCATTCTTCCCCAATTAAAAAAAAATAAAAACAATCAATTGAGCAGTCAAGTTCAAGGTGATATATATTTGTACTGATATTTAAGAATGAACTTAGATATTTGTACTCATATGTAAGAACGTTCGTTAAAAATTTAATGAATTCTTGAGAAAATATATTAGATGACTTTTTTTTTTATCTATTTAAGTTCGTGGACATAATTATATATCTATTACATCAAACTTTAAATATAAAGTAACATATAATAATCAATAAAAAAATTGAGATGTGTACGAACTGATTCTATGATTTATGCTTTTTATACATTCAACTAAAATGGCCACCTTTTATAACGCGGCAAAGGAGCATGCATCTCTATATCATTTCATGACAATAATCTACCTGCAAGGATTCTTGTCAACAATATTTATTTCTTTGGTTGGACTTCTTTTTCTTTAATTTTGTTATATCTTTGACTTTTACCCATCTAAAAAGAAATTAAAGTACTTC
>DF357757.1:113999-132648 GCA_000787875.1 Solanum virginianum
TAATGTTAATGGATTGAAAAGGGAATTGTTGAATCAATTCAATTATATACTTTCTTCATTCTATTTTACGTGGTATCCTTTTATTTGGCATAATGTTAAAAAAAAAAAAAAGCAAGAATTTTAAAATTTATGATCTAAAATCATTATTAGATATTTATGTGATCAAAAATTATTTTATTAAAGATAAAAAAATTTATGATCTAAAATCATTATTAGATATTTATGCGATCAAAAATTATTTTATTAAAGATAAAAAAGAATTTAAAGTTAAAGTATTTCTAACTAGAGTAAGGTAACATTCTTTTTGACACGAACTAAAAGGAAAAAAATATAAGATATGATAGACATGTATGGCGTCATACTTTGTAAGAGGTTGTTGTTAGTAAAGAGTAAAAAATGAATGAGTTTTCTTGGAGTTTTTTTTTTTTTAAATTGTTTTTGTGCTATGTTTAGTAAACAAAAATACCTACTATAATTGATAATTATGAATCTTATTTTGTATGAAGAAATTTTTTACTTATTTAAATAGATATAATTAAATCAAGTACCCTAAACCTCATTGTTTCCTACTTGGAAACTTCGAACATGATAGTAAGAAAACCAGCGGTCTTAATGTATGTGAATAAGAGAAAGAAACGAACACTAAGAAATAGACTGAAATATGGGAGAGAACGCGGGAGATGAAAGAGAAGCTTCATAAATTAATGCGAGAATGAGTAATGACGGTAAAAAGAATAGATAGATATATTAGGAAAAAATTTAATAAAATCATAAAGAATAAATTAAAATTATTTAAAATTAAATAAGAGTATAATTGGAAAACAAATGAGATGTCAAATTGATAGTTTCAAAAAGTGGGATCTTCAGGGTTACAAAACCATGAAATCAAACCATAACATATCATGTAAATAAAGAAACAACCAACACAATTGTAATTCTCTTACTAATCATATCATACCACGAAAAGCCATCGTCCAAACAAGCTGTTAAAGCTAAGAAAAATATAGTTTATCATACCACGAAAAACCACCATCCAAACAAGCTGTTAACCCTAAGAAAAATATAGTTTGTCTTTCTACGAAAATCCACCGTCCAAACAAACTATTAAAGCTAAAACAAGTTGTTAAAGCTAAGAAAAATACAGTTTATCATACCACGAATAACCACCATCCAAACATGTTAAAGCTAAGTCATCAAAACTATATTTTTCTTACTTTTATAGTGGGAATTTCTGACCCACTCAGATGGAGTACAGTATGGCCGCCAGTGAAATCTCTCTTGCGATTCAAAACAAGTAACCTCCTAAGAGAATCTCTTTTTTAAAAGCTAGCACCTACATCACGACGATAACCCGACCCGTCTCTTAATACAATCTCCCGACCCGTAACCTTCACTATCCATCACCACTTTTATGCTAGTACTAATTCAATCTCTTGTATTTGAAAAGCCTAAAGATTGGAGCCTGCTGATCCTAGTGTGTTAGCTGCTGTTCACTCATTTAGTAAGGACTGTTGGAGAAACATAACATTCAATTTTGACACCAATGCTAATGCTAAAATCATGTACAATTCACGGTGTTCGAACTTACTGCTGGTGTACACAAAGCTATAAAAGAAGTCAGTCCTCATACATCTGAAAGAGCCATTCAAATAGTATTGACATCCCAGGGCCTCATTATCAAGTCCTCATGCTAGTGCTCTTACTATCTAAAATGCCTCTATTTGTCTACTAGTTCATGGCTATGGTAATCTAGAGTACCATATATCTTATGTTTGGGAGTCATGACAATAGTATTATTCAACATAATGGTAAAAATGTACTACTCTATGACACTAAAAAACACATGAATTTTAAAAAAATTTATGCAGAAAAAGAAGATTTCACAAGTGGGTTTCAAGTTACAGGAAGAGCCTAGTTTCAATCAAAGGTAAAAATGTATCTCACAGGCAAGGTGATGTATTGGATCTCGTTCAACAATATTTTGAATATTAATCACTGCGATATGAGGTGATTTTTTTGGCAGGTGCTACTATGGAAGAGGTTTGCTATTAGAAGAAAAAGAATGAATATATGGTGGTGAAACCGTCTTGATGCCTCAACGAGGACCTTCATAGGACAAGGACGACTGTCATTTTCACAGTGGCAACTGGCAACATACAAACATGTTCTTTCATAGACCTCTTTTTTCACCTAGGGAGTAAGAACTGATACCTCTCATATCCGAAGAAGAGAATTCTAAAGAAGATAATTTAAATCCTTGGTCAAATTATGGGCATAACACACCACAGAGATTTGAACCTTACCTCTTCTCGGGAAAATCAAACATTAAAAGGAAAAGAAGAAATTTCGAGTAATTTACAGCGGTCAGAGGAACCAACAAAAGTGGGGGTTGAGGGATCATACAAGCAAAATTTTCCATTAGTTGCACAATTTTCAAATTGAGAATCACCAGAGAGACCTCCTTTTGTTTTTCCATCATTATCTAGACAATCTATAGTACAAACATTTGAAAGCCCAAAAGGAAAATTAGAAAAGACAATTTAGAACTCAAGATCACCTCAGAGAAAGAAACCGAGGGGAATTATGCTGGAAAAAGCCTTGATAGCCATCATATACGAGCAACATAGGAATTGGCCTGAGTCACATATCTCACCCACCGATAAGGATTATATGTCTTTGACTTCTTTGCGATTTGTAAATATTTCACCTGCAAGAAACAAATCAGGTTAAAGATAAACAAATAATATCCACAAACCCCAATGCATAACTTGTGGAGAAGATAAAATATACACCAGTTGCTTTTTTTTTTTTTACTAGATGCGCAGGGCTATCCACCTCATGTTTGGAACCTCTAAAAGTTTGGGTTTCATTATTGGTTTCAGTTGAGCTGACACGTTTAACACATTACATTAGATATTAAATATGTCTCTGTTCCCGGTCCCTCATTGGCTCATTCTCTGTCTCAAACAATTCTCTTCCCCTTTAGACAAGCCTTAATTAATAATTATAACAAAGGGCCTCAATCACCACCCCTCTCAAACAAAACTATTTGATGTGAATACTTCACACCTCTCTCCAGTTCAACTCCTTCAAAATGGGAACCACAAATCTGGAAGAGATGTGGTAGGAAATTGATGAAACAGCTAGTTTGAGGAAATTTTTGTGCAGCTCCACCTCCATGGTCTCTCAGTTGGTTGTTGTCCAAAGGATCTCATTCTAGCAATTACTTGTCCAGAAAAATTATCAATGATTCATTGAATTTATGTAATCCTTTTACTAGAACGCAGGAGGAAAGAACGAATGGAAAATCTTCAGTGGAACCAAAACCATATTTGAATTGGTATATAATGACTTTAACACCCCTAATAGGTAAGATGCCATTTTCCTCCTTATGACAAGGAATCTAACTTCACAACTGTTTACCTGAAGCCTTGAAGGATTATACATTGGGATTGTGAAGGTCATGCTCACTGGTCCAGCTTCCTTGGTGATATTTCCTGTGTTAGGGACGGAGCAGAATTACATTAACCAAGTCATGTTGTATCTAAGGTACCAGAACTGCAGGATACATTGTGGGGATAATAAGTGAGATTGACATATTTCTTCTTCATACCATGCGACTCTTGTGAAAAAGTTAGCTTGGCACGTAATGTATGGTCTGATCCACCAACAACCTGTTTCAAATTGCAGACCAGTGATTATTTTGAAGTCTTAGATAACAAGTCTACCTGGAATAGGTTAGAAAAATCAGTTGAAAAATGAGACGGATATATTACCTTCTTCAAACTCCACTCGAGCCTCTTATTGGATTCCTTAAAATCAGTTGTTTGACCAACTGCTCCAGGTTCCAACTCAAAGCTTACTCTACAAATTTATTGAGGGTACAGAAAATCAGTTACCACTTTGCTGCACCTTCAACATAATAAATACTCCAAAGATATGAAAGCAATGAACTTCGCAAGAAAAATTTAAGCGTCAGAAATACTTCATCAACCATATAATATGGCAAAGAATAGGGAGCTGTTTGCATCTGTTAATTAATGCTACTGTTCAAATTGCTAAAAGAGAGGTACAGTGTCACATCAGAACCGAATTGCTTCTTAATAAATAAATAGATGTCCACTTCTCTCACACAAACAGGAAATAACTCACACAGAAACTTTCCCCTAGCTTGCTCCCTCAAACTAGCAAGATTAGGTAGAAAGTACCAGACTGCCTAGTTGATGATCAGAGTATCACAAAAAGATGAAAGGAAAAGAAAAGGTAATCCATGAAGATGCAGAAGTAAAAGTGAAGACTACCTGCTTGTATATGTAGGCAGCGGCATTTGTACCAAGATAGTATTTGCAGTAATGTCCGACGGAAATTCAGCACGGACCTTCAAGATGACTTCAGCCTAATAGAGGAAAAGAAGTCCAAGTTATCTACATACTTAAAAAACTACACTATAAAAAGAAAAAAGAAGTTACATAAAGTGTGTACTATACCCTATACTCTTTGACTGTAACAACTTTACCCTATAGTTATGGGTAGGTCAATAGGGAAGGAAATTGGGCAAGAAGTTTTCTGAGTAGTAAATTGAAAATTTTGAGCCTAGGCTAGTTTCAGATGGAAATTGAGTTATGTGAAGTCTGGGGCAATCTGGTAAGGGATTGGGAGTTGGATTGTAAGTTTGATTATTCGCTTGAAAGTCAAGATGATAAGGAGCTCGTACGGCTTTACGGAATTGAATTCTAGCAAGTAGAACTCTCGAAATTGATCTTGCGCTAAGAATATGTTTTGGAATGTCATAAAATGAGAGTTGTAAAAATGAGGGTTGGAACGCAAGTTAACAAAGTTTCTATTTCTGTGTGCAATCTGCTGTGGTGGGATTGATCGCCATGGCGGGGTAAGTGGCCGCCATGGTGGGAGAGTCGCGGGTTTTAACTTAGAAAAGTCCCAAATTCATTTTTATTTCTCCCATTTCATCCTTGAGAAATCAAAAACAACCTAGGGCTATTTGTCTTCACTTCTCCGCCAATTCTCTGGCTAAAGGCAAGTTAATCATTTTCCTAACTTGTATGTTAATTCCTAGACCCTAGATGCTAAGGAGAATTAATATAGGAAAAGGATTTGGACCTGTGATTGGTTATAACAAGATATTCAAGACCCATTTTATCAATTGTCTTGATGTCAATCAGAAATTGTAGTAACATTTATACGGCCCATACTCAAATGAGAAAAATATTTCTCATTTTTGAATATCGTGTGCGTTGTGTCAGAATCAATCAAGTAAATGTCTTCATAACTAGATAACTTGCTTTGAGAATTATCCATATCTTCAAAAAGAATAAAATAAAAATTTTATTAAATTTATTTTTAAAAAAGAATTTGTGTGTGCAGAAAGTAGGTATGATGATTAGATTTAAAGTCACCTTATAAAAATGGTTCACTTTGTTATTATTTTATTTGAACCAACAAATTAACAATTCATATTTTCATACATATTACTAGAGACTTGATGAGCATACACATATAAGTTTAGAAATATTTATATTATTATAACTATTATAAGTAGTACAAAGACAATAAATATTAATAATATCATCATTGATAAATATTAAACATCACTATTATATTCTTCCATATTCACGGAGTCATCACCAATCAAGTGATTTATCTTTCCTTAAGGATGCTCAAAGAATTCTGCCACATCCAAGTGTGTCAAATCAACATGATTTTTGGCTATAAAATTAGCTTCAGGATTTTTATCCTTCTTTCTTAGTGATGCCTGATAAAACTTAATCAAGTGTTTGGGAGTCGACAATCATGTGCATAATGATTTCTTCCACCACATCGAAAACAGTTTGTTCTAACTGCTTCACATTTCCCATCTTTTTCTTTTTCCTTTCTATATTGATTTTTCGTGAATGATTAACACCAGGGAAAGAATTTTGTTCTTGGTCATAGTTACAGCCACGACCATGTCCACGTCCGCGACTAGGATGACCACCTCTTCCACGCCTAGCGTGGTGGACATATACATCATTCATTCAGGTAATGGTTCCGATCTGGTAGGTCGATTCTCATCAACAAATTATTATTTTGTGCAGCTACGAGAAGATGAGAAATCAGTTCAGAGTACTTCTTGAAACCTTTTTCTCGATATTGCTGATGTAAAAGCACATTCGAGGCATGAAATGTGGAGAATATTTTTTCCAACATATCAACATCACTAGTGGTATCTCCGCATAGTTTCAATTGAGAAGTAATTCTGAACATGACAGAATTGTATTCATGAATAGACTTAAAGTCTTGTAGCCTTAAATGTATCCAATCATATTGTGCCTTTGGATGTATGACCATCTTCAAGTGGTCATATCTTTCTTTCAAGTTATTCCACAGAACAAGTGGATCTTCGACTGTGAAATATTCAATTTTCAAAATTTCGTCAATGTGATGATGCAAGAATATCATTGCTTTAGCACAGTCTCGTTTTGATGCTTTATTATTATTTTTAATGGTGTCTCGAAGACCCATTGCATCCAAATGGATTTCAACATCCAGTACCATGAAAGATAGTTCTTGCCCAAACTTTGAATAATTCTCAAAGCAAATTATCTAATTATGAAGACATTTGCTTGATTGATTCTGACATAACGCACACGATATTCACAATTCCTATCATAGTCTAATTATATACAATGAACCTAGTCTTTAAACCTAGTCAGTGGTGCATTATTCATTGTGTGAATATGATTTTTGCTTGTGTTTGTGGATCAGGTGTTACGTTTCGACACATTATTGAATCGGGTGTCACATTCTGACACATTATTGGATCAGGTGTCATGTTTCGACACATTATTGGACCGGATTTTAAGTGCCGACACATTCTTGTTTGGATTTAGGTCCCTTGAGAGGACTATGATTGAAATTGCAAAGTGGGAATTGAGTCCCCTGCGTTCTTGGAACGAATACATGGAGATATTTGTAGACCTATTCACCCACCTAGTGGGTCGTTTAGGTACTTTATGGTGCTAATAGATGCATCTTCAAGATGGTCTCATGTATGTCTGCTATCATCTCGCAACTTGGCGTTTGCAAAATTGTTGGCACAAATTATACGATTACGGGCACAGTTTCCCGATAATCAGATTAGAACAATTCGCCTTGACAATGCTGCAGAGTTTACATCCCAAGCATTTAATGATTATTGCTTATCAAATGGGATAAAAGTTGAACATCATACAACTCATGTTCACACTCAAAATGGCCTTGCTGAGTCATTAATCAAAAGATTGCAGTTGATAGCAAGACCACTGCTTATGAAAACTATGTTACCCACTTCTGTTTGAGGTCATGCAATTTTGCATGCGGCAACACTGATTCTTCTCAGACCAACAAATTATCATAAGTTTTCTCCATTGCCGTTGGTTTTGGGTCAAGAACTAATATATCTCATTTAAGAGTTTTTGGGTGCGTTGCGTATGTGCCTATAGCACCACCATACCGCACTAAGATGGGACCTCAAAAAATGTTAGGAATATATGTTGGGTTTGAATCACCCTCCATTATTCGCTATCTTGAACCACTAAATGGAGATATGTTCACTGCACGATTTGCAGATTGTTGGTTTGATGAGACAAGTTTCCCAAAATTAGGGGGAGAAAGCAGTGAAATCAAAAGAAAAATTGTGGAAAAATCCATCTTTGTCTCATCTTGATCCACGTACTTCTATTTGTGAGCAAGAAGTACAAAATATTGTTCACTTGCAGAAAATATCAAATCAAATGGCAGATGCATTTATTGATTTGAAACGGATAACTAAGTCACATATCCCTGCAATGAATGTGCCTATCCGGAGTGATGTCCCAAAGGGACCATCTGCTAGTATCACAGCTTCTGAATCCCAAACACACCTGAAGCATGGTAGACCATTGAGTTCAAAGGATAAAAATCCTAGAAAAAGAAGCGTAAGGAATAATAAAGATGATACTGCAAAAGAACTTCCTGAAGAAGGTCAAGACTTGAGAGATCCTGATATTCCTGAAGAAATCAGTGAACTCAAGACTCAAGTGAATGAAGAACTTCCTATAAGTTCTACTGGTGATGAGTTAAATTTAGATCGGTCGAAAATTATAGTGGATAATGTTTTTGCATATAATGTTGCACTTGATCTCATTCAAGACAGTGAGGATCTTGAACCTAAATCAGTCGAAGAATGTCGACGCAGAGATGATTGGCCAAAATGGAAAGAAGCAATTCAATCTGAGTTGAATTCACTCTCTAAGCATACAAATTATTATTTTGTGCAGCTACGAGAAGATGAGAAATCAGTTCAGAGTACTTCTTGAAACCTTTTTCTCGATATTGCTGATGTAAAAGCACATTCGAGGCATGAAATGTGGTCTTGATGGTGTAAGACCAGTTGGCTATAAATGGGTTTTTGTGTGAAAGCGAAATGAAAGAAATGAAATTGTAAGATACAAGGCACGCCTTGTTGCACAAGGATTCTCTCAGAAGCCCGGTGTCAACTATGAGGAAACATATTCACCTATTATGGATGAATGGTGCGTACGAGCCCTAGTTGGGGATATGTTAATGAAAGTGGCTAAAAGTTAGGATTTTGTTATAATTTAGGTAAACTAGGCCATTATTTGTGATTGTGCGTATTTCTTTGATAGACCAAGAACGAGCTAAAACTTTGAAAGGAGAAAGCTTCACTTCTATAGAGTTCAAGACATAGTTCGAAGTAGGTGATGGTTTAATATCCCCATTTGTGTGATATATGCATGCTAACTAATTTGTAGTACTACTTGCCTTAAAAGAGAATGAATAAGTAAATTAATCGATAACCTATCATAGTCTAATTATATACAATGAACCTAGTCTTTAAACCTAGTCAGTGGTGCATTATTCATTGTGTGAATATGATTTTTGCTTGTGTTTGTGGATCAGGTGTTACGTTTCGACACATTATTGAATCGGGTGTCACATTCTGACACATTATTGGATCAGGTGTCATGTTTCGACACATTATTGGACCGGATTTTAAGTGCCGACACATTCTTGTTTGGATTTAGGTCCCTTGAGAGGACTATGATTGAAATTGCACTGAATCGATAACTTGAGAATGGCATAACAACAATAACATACCCAGTGAAATCCCACAAGTGGGGTCTGGGGAAGGTAGAATGTACGCAGACATTACCACTACCTCATAGAAGTAGAGAGACTGTTTCCTGGGAACCATCATCTCAAAACCCATAAGCAAAAAACTTGAGAATGGCATATGAGTATAAATTGTGAACACGACATTAATTTCAGTATGTGTATGAATCACTGCGCCTTAGTTGTTTGCTTATATCTTTCTTATTGGAGTAGCCGCGTGATCCTCCCAGTATACTATTGTTATGTGTACTGATATTGCACTTGCTTTTTTTTTTTTGTTTGAGCACAACGCATCTTTAGGCAGCTGCGGATAGACTTCAACTAGGTAACCGTTGATTCTAAAATCCAAAGGTGACCCACATATTTCGGGCCGTTGTGGATTCCTTCATTATCTCTGTCCATTTTATTTCTGGACTCAGACTTCTTTTATTTAATTGTTGGTTTTAGTTTTGGGTTGCATCCCCAACTATTTAGACTCGTAGTTAGAGTTCCGGTACAGTGACTTTCAATTCTTGGGTAGTATTTTTACACTGTTTAACTTTTGCTAAGGTTGTGAAACTCAACTAGCTTGGTTATTTTAAAACTTGTTTCTGTAATTTCATTGTTAGTTCAGTTGATTGTGTTGGATTATTGGTTCTCCCACCAGAGGGTTAGTGTGGGTGTCACTCACGGCCATTCGGGGTCGTGACATTGACACAAAAAACATGCAGACACTTACTTAAACGACACTTAGCTACAACAAATTTTAGTTTTTTCAGTGCCTATAGCACCACCACATTGACACAAAAAACATGCAGACACTTACTTAAACGACACTTAGCTACAACAAATTTTAGTTTTTTCAAATGGGAAGTAAACAGTGTATACCTTAAGTGATCCAGCTTCTTCAATCAAAGTATTAATACGAAAGGGAGGCTTGAATTCCTGAGTTATCCGGTAATTCATGACAGGAAATTCACCATCCGGCGGAACCTAATAAAGCAATATGATTTGCATCAGATCTCACAGGGAAACAATGTTTCAAAAGTAGATCACAAACACATAATAAATATATAAATGACATGCTTTCTCTAATATCACTCACCAGAGTCAAGGTCCTGTCCACATCAAAACTATCAAGTTGCACAGATTCATGGAAATTGCAATCATCCAGTATTACCGCTCCAGACCCAGTAGAACCTCCATAATCTGTTAGAACAAATGTGATGCCATCACTTCTTATGTATTACCAAATGCACCACTTGGAGAAGTGGAATACCAAAAACGATGCAATTCAGAGGCAACAAAACTCTCAGATTGCAAGAAATTAACATGTGATCAGTTCTTTTTTTTTTTAAAAAAAATAACATGTGGTGAATCGCCATTAAGCAGAGAAATGCAGGAGTCCATTAGTGAGTAGATTACCATAAGCTGCTCTTCCACCATCCCTTCCAATGCCCAGATCCTCATTGAGAGCTAATCTAATTTCTGGATTACCAGTAAGATAGCTCTTCATTTGAATGGTCCCATCAATTTCAGAAGTCAATATATATCCCTGTATGTGTCATAATGATAAGATATATGTACTTAAAGGAAAGATAGGGTTACAGAAACCACACATTTTACAACTATAAATAATATATTTAATTATATCTGTACTTAACAAAAATAACTAATTAAAATCAAATAAGATTAAAACATTTAAATAACCAGTGTCAGGAAAGACTATATTTGAGTGCCTGAGAGACGTTTCATTAAAGATAAAAATTTAACCATCCCTACTAATATCTTCTCATAGGAAAACAATACCAAAAGGCATAAATCGGTTTGGTTCAACCACTCAACATTCTTTCCCGTGCATTTTTTAGTTTCACTTTTGATCTAACAAAATCATGACATACTTTATAATCCCAGCATATTGCAGCAACAGGAAAGTAAGACTATCAAAATTTCAGAACCAAAGCAGAAAACTCACACTTGAGCTGAAAGTAATGCTTATTTTTTCAATTATATCCACAAAAATTTCCTCCCTCTTTCTTCCCCCAGGTTCATTTGCCACAACAGATTTAGTAATTGCTGTCCCTGGCATTCTTTTGGTTCCTTGCTGCATTTAACAAAGTCAATGGCATAAGCGGAAGGTACAACTGTAAATAAAATGAAAATGAAGAAAATTAAGATCCGGTCTTGTCCTTTAAAAGCAACATTTCCAAGTTTATAAAATACCATGAACATGGCAGCAGGACCAAGGGGTGGCAAGCGGCCAGCATCAATCATAATTGGCTCATTGAATATGTAAGACTTTAAGATTTCTGTCGACGTCGTTTGGACATAACCAAAATCCTGTCAATGAAAGGAGAACACCAAAAGAAAAACTAAGAATATAAACTCAACTTCATAGAGATGACCTAGATAAACTGGGATTTTCTGTGAGTGCATAATAATTCATAGCAATCAATGGAAAATGAAGGTTAAGGTTGTTCGAGTGCTAAATGCCTGAGTGCCCAAAATAAAATTAAAACATCAGTTGAAGGAAACTATAACTTGCACTGTTTCAGAAACCAATCATATTTGCATAAGTATATTTTTGCAATATATAAAATATAGAGCGAATTCACCGCCAAACTATACAAGAAGACTATTTGAAGACAATCTTTTCAAGGGTTTAGGTAGAATATGTGGTTTTTGTAGATAAATTTACAAGGTTACGAAAAATTTATGATAATATTGTGGTGCTATGATAATATTTTGAAACCTACGAATACGATTGTTGCAAATAGAGTTAGTTTTTTATGAAGTGTTTTAGATAGATTGATGAAGTAGCTCTTAACTGTTCAATCGTCACTTTTCAAGGAAAAAAAACTTGAATTCATTGGCATCAATTTTAAAACTCAAATTGACCCTGATAGATGGACAGACGGTATAATTACTTGCAGACTATCTGACAGACTACATGATCATGAAAATATGCATAAGGCATGTGGCTTACAACAACTTCATCAAGAAGCTCATACACCAGCACAAAATTTTTCCGCAACGAGTCTTCATTTAGAACACCGAGGTAATCTTTGATTACACGTGCAATCCTCTGGAGAAGCTCCAATACAAGAGAAGGTGACAAATTTGTCCTGGATGTCGCTACAAAAAGCAGACCAACTACCTTCACATGGAAGTAGTTCACACCATCCACATTCTGCAAGGAAAAAAAATAGCACTATTAGCACCTTGCAGTTTGCAAAATCGAATACTTCATGTAGAGGCAATATGCACAATAAACAAAACAATGAATACTGACAGCTCCCATTTAACAATTATCTGTCAGTTGAAAACTTTGCAAGCTGGCATATGTGGGAAGCCTGAATTGGTCAACCTCTGCACTTGTGCGTACAAAAGTAGAGTATCACACGATGCAGGTGCAAAAATAAAAAAGGGACAAATACTCATGACATATAAAAGTTGGTTAGACAGAGTGGGACTGCAAAGGCTGAAGTAGTAGCACGGAGCATCAAAAGTCACTCCTTGATGAAGCCAATTGATACCTTCTGTTCTGCCAGGAAATTGTGTCCCAAGGGGATTTCAGGGAACAGAAGAAAATTTCTTTCAAGTATAACAATTAATAGTCTGAAGTCTACGTACACTCTACCCTCCCTAGACCTCACTACGAGGGATTCCACCGGGAATGTTGTTGTTGTTGTATAACAATTAATAGTCTTGAGACTTGAGGTGCATAGGACAGTTTGCACACATGAATCTTCAAGTTGCATGGTTGTGGAAATTAGCAACAAAGTTTTCATCTTCATGTTCATTTTAAAGAACACAATTTAAAGTAAGGTTGAAAGAGAGAAAAATCAAATACAGACACAGAGATTGAGAAATCACAAGACACCATCACCAGGAAATAGCTCTAAACAATAACATAGTAGTTTTAAACAACAACATACCCAGTGGAATCCCACAAGTGGGGTCTGGGAAGGGTAGAATGTACGCAGACCTTACCACTACCTATAGAGGTAGAGAGATTGTTTCCTGGGAACCCTCGTCTCAATAACACAGTAGTTTTAAAGTACGTAAAATAAGAAAGTTTCTTTAACTATTAGGTTTCTTTATTATGATGAAGTAATCACTTGTTCCAATCTTTACTTGTGCTCAGCAAAGAGAAAAATCATTAAAATTCATGTCAAAAGAGGGTAGGAAGGATCCATATAAACCAATTATTCAACAATCGCCTCTTTTCTTCTTTTTTAATGAGTCACTCATTGTTTGATGATTCCCTTGACTTCCATCACGACACATTCTTATTATTCCCTTGACTTCCATCAATCAAATAAATATTATGAAAATGTCTGCAATATATTTAATGATTCTCTCGACTTTTAAGAGTATATTCAATTACTCTTCCTCTAGACAAGTTAGCAATTTCAGGTGCAATAAAAATAAGTTCTCCTACAGATGCTATGTTCAACAATGATCACCCACTTCTACAAGCTTGAAACTGCAACTAATGAATGAACACAAGAAAAAAATTGGATTTTAATACGAGATGATGTAAACCTCCTGCCATAATGAAGTTGGTACTGCTTAGGGCCATATGAGGATAGTGGAATCTTGTCCTAAGTCTGGCGTGTTAGAGAATGGGCTTTAGAATGGTTTTTGAGAACCTTCCTTCACTCATTACTACTTCTGAACTGTTCAACATAAAGTTGGAGTCGAATGTCTTTCAACAACGTTACGTAGGTAGACTGATAAATGAAGCTCCTCCTTGAAAATCATAAGAGGGAATGCTTCTATTCATTAAGATCGGGTGAGGTGAATAATATGCTACAATCTTCTGGTATTTGGAAATTTCTTTCAGATATAAATGACAGGAGAGGTGGTGGTAAGTTTCCAAGTAATTCAATCTTGTTCAACAAAATATGGAAATTTCAGATATTACACAAGAAAAGAACACCTACAAATACAGGAGGTGCTTCCTCTCCGCCATCTTCTTTCCAAAACTTTACTTTCCGGAAGAAAATCTCTGCACTTCCTTTCGGTACATCACCCCGATCTGCTTTGATGTAAATGTTAAAGGAAACTCAATCAGATCCAGCCACATTTATATTGTAGAGGAGCCAAAAAATAAATTAAGGACTGTGATTCCAAAAGATAAGGATGGATGATCCACATGATACATTATTTCAATGAAAATGAACATACGAAAGAACTGCAGTGTGCAGTTAGGTTAGTTACAGAAGACCGCCTCTTTGTCTCCATGCCCTTACATTCTTTTAGAAAAGAAGGTATCTGCTGGTTCACTGTTTTGTAGTTTTTCCAATGAACACATCACAAGCAATAAAACCATAAATCTTGCTCAACAGGCACTGGTTACCTTCGCAACAATGAAGACCCCAAAAATAATGACAGAATCAAACACCCATCACACACTTTTGGAACATTTGAACTCCCTTCTTTTCCTACTCCTGCCACCCAACTCCCAACTCCACTCCTAACAAAGATAATATTCAGAACGCAGCTACAAATAAACCTAACTAACAAATGAAACCTGACATTTTAAGCTCAAAGTAAAGCGAAGATATTAATCAGAGCTTCAGTGCATGATATCTCATCATTTGACAAACATAACTCAACTTGGTTTAGCTCAGGTTAAATTGACCTACTCCTTCAACAAACTGGCAAACTCTCCACTTCATAGCACATCATGAACATAAATTCATAATTATCCAATCAATTCAGAATATACTAAGCCCTAGAGAAAACGTAATGACATCGGATTTGACAGTCCATAACTCTAACAACCAGAAAAAACAGCTAATACTCCACAAAAATCTACCAAAAAATCAGAGGGATCAACTAATTTAAGCTCGTTGACCACACATTCGATCACATCCAACTGTTCCAGAGTTGTATAATCCAGATCAACGAACTGAAACTTGGTTCAAGCTAAATTTCAATCCATATCGATACAAATTATAAGAATCAATGGAGCGAAAGCCAGAAGGTAATACTGTACGTACCGGAATGAGATCTGAAACAATTATGCAATAGAATATGGTAGAGAAAAGAACAACTCACAGTCGCGGAAGACGATGCTATCGCCTCTCTGAGAAAGCACAAAGAACTGTGAAATCATGATTTTTCCGACCAAATTTCGGTGAGATTGCTATTTCGCTCCGACGGAGCGTTTGAGACTGATACTTTGTTTTGATTTACTTGCACGTTTTACCTGTGGTCTTCACGTTAGCCCTTGTTTTGTTTTGTTTTGTTTTAAATTACCTATTGTATTTTATCCTTTTCAATATTTTATTTTTGCGAATTATTATATTCTCAAATCTCTTTGTTTTCACATATTTTAATTAATGTTATTACAAATAGCATACGATATAAACATAACATTTAAGATCGATTTCATAAAAAAAATATGATCAACATATTGAATGCTATTATAGGAAGTTTCATAACTTGAATTTACTAATTTAGTAAATGGTAATGAATATGGCACACAATAATTAATCGACATGATAAGTATACAATACATTGAACAACTAGTAAGACTAATTTCTATACGTCTCGACATGTACTATACAATATTAAAAGTTTTCTTATTTATTATCATATGTATTTGATCCTCTGGTGTTTATATTTTGATATTCTGAGTCTAGATCAAATATAATCAAAATAAATTTTCTTCTTTATTTATGATTAACACGGAGTCTCGTGATTTATCATTCAATTTAATTGTCTATAATTAAAATTATGTGTGTGTATTTAGTATAGAAGGAAATCAACAAAATACAATACAATTTTGTATGGAAGTTGTAACAATTACCTTATCATAAGTAATTTCCTTTTAATATATTGTCACCAAGGGGAAGAATTAAAATCTCCTTTTGTTGTTTTGCTTAGGTAATATGTTGTATTACCTTATGTGAGGACAAGCATAACATATGGAGAAATAAAAACACCTTGTTAAGTAATATTCAAATCACATATTTCCACAAAACACAACCAAGGGTTAAGTGTGTATACATAATATACACCTACTATTTATAATAGCTAACTTAGCTATTCACACTTGTTGAAAGCCCATTTACCATCACCCAAATCTTCGGCCCAACATTACAGAGCTTTCAAAGCCCACAGCCCTATTTTCCACAACAGCCTTTAAGGCCCGTTTAAGTTGTCCCAAGTCTTTTTCTCCTCCATTTGCCTTGCCCAACACCACCACCAACTCCGCCTTGGTCCGCCCCCCGACCGTGGCCATCTCCGCCTTGATCACCCTCCCTTGGACTGATCGAATCGCGGACGATAAGTCCCGGTTCAGACCCGGTCTGTCCTCACAACAAATCGTAGTTTTTACGATTTGTTCTTCATTAATGTCACAATAATTTGCAATAACTACATCATTTTCACTAGGTATAAATAAAGATGACAATTCTAGTTGTTGTGCAATATTCTTCCTTAGTTCCTTTAATTGAGTGACTGCCTCTGTTAGTACTCTTGGCTTGTCCTTCTGCATTATTCATGACATAAATATACAAAAACATGAGTATTGAAATAATTATCTACAGTAGCAATATACATCAATTATTCTAGTTATACAGTCAGAAAACAACACTATATCCATTATAATCTCACTAGTAAGTAGGCAGTTTTACACTTATTTCGAAAAATAGAGAAACTATTTTAAATAGATCTTTCACTCGAGTAAGTATATAACAAATCAAGTATGTAAAACAAATACAATATCAAAGAAGACATATTGAAAATAATTAAGAAGGCAAATAACATATTTTTAGTATATACAGCTCCACTTTATGCAACAAACCTTCTACTTATAAAAGACGGAGAAAAAAACTCGAATGCCTCTCGTAAAAGACATACTTCCTTTCGTCCCAATTTAACTGTTTTAGTTTGTATGGACTTGAAGTTTTAAAAAATATAAATTTGTAAATCTTGTGATCTTAAATTAAAAATTCATGTAGTTCTTTAATTCTAATAGTCTCAAATTTGTCAAGTAAGATGATTAAACTTCAAAACTTCGAGACACAAATTAAAAAGAAAAGTAAAACACATAAATTGAAACGAAGAACGTACATTTCATGACATAAATGGTCCTTCATCATGTTTTTCATTTGTACTTATGTTTCAATATTGTTTGTGTATGGTCCCTTTTGTTGTGCATGCAACTATAACGACATATTTTGATACAACAAAATTTTAATTTTATCCCTTGAGCAACTAGCATGAAATTCATTTTCCGACTAATTTGAATACACATCGCAATCATAAAAGAAGTAAAATATTCTATTTCCTAGTCAAAAGAAACACATATCTAAATATACACGAACACAAACTCAAAACATAATTTATACTGTACAAAAAAAATCTTGAATACTCTTAACGAAATTTCTGAAGAGACGGAGAACGTACTTTAGGGAGATAAGAAAAGAGTTTCTTGAGAGTATGAAGATGAGAATTGATTCTTTCTCTACGTTTACGTTCAGCAATGGCATGTGTTACAGCTGCATCTTTTGATTTATTTTTCTTTGTATTTGATTTTTCATCATCACCATTATTATTTTTCCTTTGATGTTCAACAAGCTGGAAAAAACCATTACATCCTTGTAATGAAGATAACATTTTTTTTTCACTTTGAGAGAGAGAGGAAGGAAAAAAATCTTTCAATAAAGAAGGTTTTAAAGAAGAGAGAAATAATGATATATAAAGATATAATTGAGAGATTATTTATTTATTGTTGTTATGGATGGAGATCAGAAAATGGGTACGTAAGAAAGATTTGGGATGATGACATATATATAGAGAGTCGTCGATATGGGTTAGGCTTGTTGGATCGATCTGGTCTAACTCGTAATTTAATAAGGCTGTACTAAGAAAAATGATCTAAGTGAAAGTCTTTTAATTAATATTTATCAAAATTAAATATACTTTTGTTTTATTATCGTTTATAGCAAAAGATAGAAAAATGGGAGATTTAAGAGAATTGAAAGAATTTTAACAGAAATATTGGACAATTCAATCAATTTACTATATATAATTAAGAAAATTATGTTGTTATAAGTGATAAATATTTTCTAAATATGGGATAATTATGTGATTTCCTCTTTGAAAAATGGACTTTTAGCTCAACTTGAATAAACCTGTTGATTTGTGGGGATTTTGCAATAAGGATGGCCGATCCATGAGTCGAATTAAAAAATAATTGAAAATTAAAAAATTAAAAATAATAAGAGTCCAAACTCAATGTTCATTTAAAAATTTTAAATACAAATTATATTTTTATAATATGTAATAGTAACACTAATACCATGTAATATTCTCTTGTTGCTATTTGTTTTAATATTTTTAAATTATAATTTAATTTAAAATCTTATAAAAAAGAAATACTTATAAAATATAGATTGACTCCATAACTTACGTACTAATGAATTGGATTAGTTATTTTTTATCCCGTAAAAAAAATAACCCAATTTGACCTATTAAATTCCAAAGATTGCGATATAAA
>DF357756.1:1494-36821 GCA_000787875.1 Solanum virginianum
ATAATATTGAAAGACTAAATGATATTCTTGAAAGAATAAAGAACTCCTAGAAAACATAAAGGTCAAGGATAGTATCCTTGTGAATGCATTAATTCCAACATTCAGCATCCACACACCAGAATTTGAAATTGTACCTTTTTCTAAAGAAAATATTACCGCAGTAATATTACATGATGCAGCGCCTCTAGCTGTTGCAACTTCCCCTGGCATAAATACAACTTTCTGGAATTAGAGATACATAGTATGTTCAGCTAAAACAACTAAGGAGATACTCCCTCCGTTCCAATTTTCTTCTTACTTTTCTATGTAGTCTGTTCATTTCTCCTTCTTTGTCAACTCCTTAATTGTAACTTTCCACGTGACATGTTTAAGACCACAAGATTAAAGGACATTTTGGTACATTCAACATATCTTTAATTTAAGACCACACAATTCAAAAGTCTTTTTTTACTTTATTAAACACCGCGTCAAGTTAAAACCAAACAAACAAATTGAAACAAAAAGAGTAACTGGTTTAATACAAACCTTCAGGATGTGCAAATTTAGGCATCATAGTTGGGGCAACTACAATTGGAGCTGACGTCTTGTGACCGAGTATAATAGTTGACATGTCTATTCTGCTCACATCAACAGGTATTCTTGGCTGGATACTGAGGCTTTTTTGAGAAGTTAGTGAATAGTGACAGATATCTGTATGTGACCAACTCAAGAGAGCAAGAAAGTCCAAACTTACATGATTCTGCGAAATGCTTCGGTGTTTTCTTCGAGTGTGTACTGATCCTCATCTCCTCCAGCAAAGAAGTCAGAGTACATCTTTGGAAGAACTTGCCTAGCTAGCTCTTGGAATTTATTCTCGTTAACTGGTTCACCTTCCATGCAGCCTGCACACACAAGCGTTTGAGTTTTTGAGGCAAAAATATTTAGTACCTGTAGGATACAGAGAAGAGCTCATGTCTCCAGTATCTCCACCTTCTTGTTTTTATTACTTAGAACTTAGAAGCTCGCGTATCAGATTAGCTCATAGCTGTAGTTGAACTTAAAAATAGCTTGTAATTTGAATTTGAAATTATTTCTATGTATATATCATAGATGTTGAACATCTTTCAACTACTTCGTGTGTTTACTTCTTCATAATTGATTTCCCTTAATGAAAATCTTGGTTCCAACACTGCTCTAAAGAAAGGATAACTGTACATGGTTCTTCAGAAAATTATATCGTGTACTGAAGTATATATGTCAAAAATTACATTTTATCTTAGCAAAATTTATGGCTACACCCTAGATTACCTGCACTATCTAGTATAAGGCATTTCATACCTATAAATGTCAACTACATAGATTCTGGACCAAGCCCTCGCTCTGGTTGACATGGAAGGAGAGTAGAACAACGATGCACGCAAAAGGCATTGAAAAATATGCATATGCATTAAACTCAATGTACGCTATGAAAGACTATGCTAAATAATTAGATGCATTACATGTTTTTACACATAGTTGTATTTAATTAACTATGATTATTCAATACCTATTATCACCTCATTATTCATTTAATCATGGTAATTTGATATAATATGATGTTATAAGTACTTATCCCTATATGTGAGTATGGACCTCAAATTCTAAGTTCAACTACGGCTGTGAGCTAATTGATGTGTAAGCTTCTAAGTTACAAAAACAAGAAGGTGGAGATACTAGAGAACTGCACTCCTCTCTGTATCCTTATTGGAATTACATAGTTAAGTAGTTAGTTATGTTGACTAATTGTATAGTTAGAACAATTGTTGATTAGTTAGTTAGCATTCATTAATATCTATTTAGGCATTGATTGTATGGTGTGGATCCACACATTATTAGTATGGACCATCACAAGTGTACATATATACACTTTGTACAGATCCAAAAGGGACAGATGAAATAATACATTTCCCTTTCCTAACTGTCTTCATCTTCTTCTCCAATTGATTTATTCTTCTTCACTCCTTCACCTTCAACTGTTTCTATGTCCAATTATCAACAATCCTACAAGTACAAAAAGAGTAATTTAACATACGCGTGCCAGCTAAAATGGCAGGTGAACCAGTTAATGTGAATGAATATCAAGAGCTAGCTAGGCAAGTTCTTCCAAAGATGTACTATGACTTCTTTGCCGGAGGAGCTGAGGACCAGTGCACACTGAAAGAAAACATCGAAGCATTTTGTAGAATCACGTAAGTTTATAATTTCTTGGTCTTGAATTGGCAATAGAGATTGCAGTGCTAACCTTTCAGAAATTCAGTATTCGGCCAAGAGTACTTGTTGATGTGAGCAGAATAGACATGTCAATAATGATACTCGGTCACAAGACATCTGCTCCTATTATAGTTGCCCCAACATCGTCGCATCAACTGGCACACCCTGAAGGTTCGGATAAAATCATTTCGTACAACACTAGTATGTTAGCTGCACATACCCCCAAATCACGTAGCTCTTATTCCAAAATGCTGTTGTATTTGTGCCAGGAGAAGTTGCAACAGCTAGAGCTGCTGCAGCATGCGATATTATCATGGTAATGTTTCTTGAAAAACAGATCAAGTTTGAATTTTGGTTTGTGGATGCTGAATTCTCTGTGAAAATATAGGGATTGGCATTTACATCTACGTGCACATTGGAGGAGGTCGCTTCAAGCTGCAATGCTGTTTGCTTCATTCAGACTTTCGTAACTTATTTTTCTCAACTCTCGTGATCTCCGTACATCTTTACTGATTTTTATGTTCTACAACACAAAGGTAAAAGAATTTCTTTGTAAATAGGCTTTCAAAAGAGATATAACAGCCAATATGGTTCAGAGAGCTGAACACAATGGGTTCAGGGCTATAATTCTCACTGTTGATACTCCAAGGCTTGGTAGAAAGGAGGAAGATATAAAGAATAAGTAAGTCGTATATCCAATTGTTGTCATTCAAGTCTAGCTAAAACACTTTTCGTGACTCATAATTCATTATGATCCGGAAGTAGTCAGTTTCATCATTCAGTACTTGAGAAATTTTGTAATTTTGGTAATCATGTGTTAATCTATTAAGAGAATTAATGCAGGATGATTTCACCTCCTTTCAAGAACTTTGAAGGTCTTATATCAACTGACGTTGTTTCTGTAAGTAAAACCATAAATAATTGTGGCTTCAACCAAGACAAATTACATGTTATGCTAAAAGGCAAAACTTGTAAACTCCTTAAAGAAACTTAATTTGCAGGACTACAATGTCTCAAATTAGTGGTACCTCCTACTATAAGCATTAGTGTTCTCTTTTATTAGTTAAATGCCATAATTAGCTATCTATACTAACCCACAGATGAAATTCTACAGGAGAAAGGCTCAAATGTTGAAGCTTATGCTTCAGAAGTTCTTGATCCTTCATTTTGCTGGAAGGTACAAGCTCTGAAAGTTAAATTTTTGTGTTCCTAAATACTTACCACATGAGAAGATCATATGATGAAATACAACCATTGTCCTTGAATGCAAATTTTGTTGAGGCTATCAACGTATGTTAAAATATGTAAAATTAACGCGCTTAGAAATACATTAGGGAAAGATCATATCTAGTTTCCATATTCTTCTGTATTCCTGACAAAACTCCAAAAACATTGCAGGATATAGCATGGTTAAAATCAATTACCAAGTTGCCAATTCTGATAAAGGGCTTTCTCACTGGTGAAGATGGTAATAATTTTTATCGCTGAACCTTAGCTTAAGTCTAACAGAAACTATAATCAGCTCCATATGCATGTCATGTACATGTTTCCATGAAGTTTTCTCTAAATTCCTTATATGTTTCCATGGAACATACCAATGTTTGAGATGTTGCTTTGTAACATATCCATATTCCTAATCATCAAAGTTGATCATGGTTTCTAGCAAGCTTCTTTTTCACTTTTTAGATGATAGGAAATGCTTCAATATGCCTTGTCAAAAAGAAAAACAACTTCAATATGTTCTAACATATGCTATAAACTTGATTTTGCTACCAAGTCTCACCAATTGAGCATTTCTTTACAAGAAACTTTTTGTACTATTCTTTGCAGCAACCAAAGCAATTGAAGCAGGAGTAGCAGGAATTATCGTCTCTAACCACGGAGGCCGGCAGCTGGATTACACTCCAGCTACTATTTCTGTTCTTGAAGAGGTGATTTTCTTCCTTACATGTTTGATGTCCTTTTTTTAGTATATATATTAACTTCCTTAATGTCCTAATGGTTTCAGGTGGTCCATGCTGTTCAAGGTAAAGTTCCAGTTTTTCTTGATGGAGGAGTTAGAAGAGGAACAGACATATTCAAGGCGTTAGCACTAGGTGCAAAAGCTGTTCTGGTAAACTTAATGATTTACAGAAATGAATTTAAGTTATACGCATTGTAAATAATTTTAATATATTTCTGCAGGTTGGTCGACCGGTTATCTACGGCCTAGCCGCTAAGGGGGAGACTGGGGTAAAGCAAGTTATTGAAATGCTCAAGAATGAATTGGAGCAGACCATGGCTCTTGCTGGCTGCTGCACTGTGGATGACATTACCAGAAGCCATGTTAAGACAGAGAAAGAAAGGTTCCTATGTAGGATGTAGTTTCATCCTATGTTCCTCTAAATAAATGGCTTATTAGCCCTAAACTTACAATCATGTCACATCTTGTTTTTTAATAATCTCCAGTACTGTGCAGATGCATTTTCAAAATGCTTTCTGATTTCCTTATAAAATCTGCAGTGGCGTAGCCACATATATAAATAAAGGCTCGTCAGTTATCAAAAAATTATACTAACTACTTATGTCAAAAGTTATACTTTTGTACATATATATTAAACTTAGTAAAAGTCATGGCTTCGCCATTAGGTACTTATATTTTCTGGTGCGACATTTCATATTTTGAAATGTCAACTATATAGACTCTGGACCAACCAATCCCTCTGGTTGGCACTGAAGGAAAATAGAACACTGTATAGGCAAAAGGCATTGAAAAATATGCACAAGTCTTTTTTTTTCCTTACACCTAACGTTGGTTGATTTTTTCGCTCTTTATCAGTTGGTCCAAGCTAATAAGCAAACTAGCTCATAGTTTCAGATCTTACCCTAATTAGCTCATTGTGTATATACTTTGAAATACTTAGGGGAAGGACAATAACTCTTTATTTGTGATTATGACTTCTATTATTTTGATGCTTAGAAATTGAGTGAAAGAGATATTCATGTTTGTCATCACAAATTTAAACACTGATGGATGAATTAAAGTGAGTCAAACATCTTTATAAACGGCATTATTTTTCTGCATATTTTGAGGCAGCTATAATGATGTATTGTTACATAGAACATACCCAAAAGAAATATGACCGTTCTAGTGAAACGTTATTACAAACTGTTAAAAGAGAAATTTGAGTGTGTATATTTTTACTTAAGGACAGCGATCACATCCTACAAAGGAGCCTTTCTTGCTGTGTGTTAACATGGCTTCTGGTAATATCATCCACACTGCAGCAGCCAGCAAGGGCCATGGTCAGCTCAAGTTCATTCTTTAGCATTTCAATAACTTGCTTTACACCAGATTCTCCCTTGGCAGCCAAACCATATATAACTGGTCGACCAATCTGCAGGAATATAAAAAAAATATAATTGAAATTACTTACACTATCAGCATATATATAAGTTACATTGGTTTCTTTAAATCATTAAGTTTACCATGACAGCTTTTGCGCCTAGCGCTAACGCCTTGAATATATCTGTACCTCTCCTAATTCCTCCATCAAGAAGTACTGGAACTTTACCTTGAACAGCATGGACCACCTGAAACCATTGGAAATATGAGGAATATATGAAAGTCAATTTACAAGCTATGAAGATTTCAAATAAATTCAGCTTTCAATTAAGCATAATTCAAACACGTGAGGAAGGAAATCACCTCTTCAAGAACAGAAATAGTAGCTGGAGTGTAATCTAGTTGCCGAGCACCATGGTTAGAGACGATAATTCCTGCAACTCCTGCTTCAGTTGCTTTCATTGCTGCGAAAGAAAACAGTATATGTAAGTCACTTAGTAGGAGAATTCGAAGGTTTAAGCAAATAGCTAAGGTTCAGTGATAATAATTATACCATCTTCACTCGTGAGAACGCCCTTAATTAAAATTGGCAACTTAGTAATTGATTTTAGCCACGCTATATCCTGCAAATGTTTTTAAGGAATGTGAGAATTAAAGAACATACTAGATCATATTTGTATTGAACTCTAAAAACCATGAAACTAGATCTGATCCTTCCCGAATATAATGTACTTTGTAGCTCAAAATTTAACATGTTTTAACATATCATTGACACTTGAGAAACTTGAGTTCATGTATCAAAGAATGTATTTCATCATATCTTCTAACATGGTAAGTATTAAGGAACGCGTGTATTTAACTCTTAAATCCTGTACCTTCCAGCAAAGCGAAGGATCAAGAGTTGCTGCAGCATATGCTTCAAGATTAGAGCCTTTGGCCTGCAGAATTTTACGAGTGGATTAGTAAACATAGTCTACACTACTTTCAAGTTGATATATCTATGACAAGTTGATTTCTTAGGGTCACTCAACTAATAGTTATTATCTCAGAATATCGCTTTCTCTCTTGAAGAAAATTGGAATAAAGAAGAAAGGTGACTTTCTGAAATAATAATTATTAGTTGAGTGACCAGAAATCAACCTCATTGATGATGAATAGCAAAACTTTTTCTGCATAAAAAGCCAGAATATTTTATGGTTTTACTTACAGAAACAACTTCAGTTGATATAAGACCTTCGAAATTCCTCAACCGAGGTGAAATCATCCTGCAATTCCGACTCTTAGTAGATTAACACAGTATTACTAAAACGAGATTCTTTTAAGTACTAAAATGATGAAACTGGCTTCTTCCGGATTATTATGTAAAGAATTCAAGCATAAAAGGATATACAACTTACTTATTCTTTATATCAGCCTCCCTTCTGCCAAGCCTTGGAGTATCAGCAGTGAGAATTATAGCCCTGAACCCATTGGTCTCAGCTCGACGTACCATAAGTTCTGTTATATCTCTCCTTTTGTAAACCTATTCACAAAGAATAAGTTACCTATCTATTAACAAAAACACTAAAATCAGTAAAGATATATAATGATGACGAAGAGAGTTTCCAATGCTAAGAGTTACATATAATTGAAAGAAGCGAACAGCATTGCAGCTTGAAGCAACCTCCTCCACCGTGCATGTAGATGTAAACGACATTCCCTATACTCAAAAAAAACTCAAAATCTATGTTGAAATATAGTATAATCAATTTAAACTTTTAGATGAGGCAGTCATACAAGTTCAATAATCCACGAGTTGGTTTCTCAAATGATCACTCAACGAATAGTATTATCTTAGATTATCACATTTCTTCAACAAAGAAAGTGACTTACTGAGATAATAATTATTAGTTAAATGACCATCAGAGAAATTATTTTAACAATCCACACACCAGAATTGTAAACGGATATTTACCATGATAACATTACATGCTGCAGCACCTCTAGCTGTTGCAATTTCTCCTGGCATAAATACAACAGCTTTTTGGAATAAAAGCTACCCGATGGGGGGTATATATGTTCAGCTAACAGACTGGTTTTACTAGTTGATTTTATCCGAACCTTCAGGATGTGCCAATTGATGGGATGAAGTTGGGGCAACTATGATTGGAGCCGATGTCTTGTGACCGAGTATAACAGTTGACATGTCTATTCTGCTCACATCAACAAGTATTCTTGGCCGAATACTGAGTTTCTGAAAGGTTAGTATCGTAACCATCTTTTTGGCCAAATTAATCAAGAGCAAGAAATTACAAACTTACATGATTCTATGAAATGCTTCAATATTTTCTTTGAGTGTGTACTGACCCTCAGCTCCTCCAGCATAGAAGTCATAGTACATCTTTGGAAGAACTTGCTTAGCAAGCTCTTGAAATTCATTCACATTAACTGGTTCACCTGCCATTCTACCCTGCACACATGAGCATTCGTATGATAAATTCGTCTGATATAATTGAACTTTGTGTTCAATATCCCTCAAGTTAGTTTAAAAAGTAGTATAACTCATAGTAATTGACAATTCAAAATATTTAAAAGACGTGTACCAATTACTATCAAACAAAGAATTATTCAAAGCTCAAAATCCAAAAAATGCCAGATAAATTAAGATGAAGAAAATAGTTAAATGTAAAGGCGAAATGTCCTATGTTCAGTCCACGTCTCCACTCAACCAGCTAATGGCTGTAGAGTTGAACTCAGAGATAATATTTTAAATTATACACCGTCCACTTGTCAACTTGCAAATGATTGACTGCGTTAATTTTATCTGTGATTTAGAAGTTCCTGTTTGCATTATTGTGCACTACACATGATTCGAAATCACGCATGATCAGTAGGAGAAATATCCAAGGAGAAACTGGTAAATATATAAAAGTTTTAGACTTATGTTTATAACTAATGAAAATGTATATTTTATGTGATTAATTTAGCTGTCTAATAGATGCTTGAGATCGCATGTTATAGTTTTTTCAATATTTAAACCAAAAGTGTTTAATATAAATACTGTATTATGTGTTTATGTGCTCAATGGAAACACAACATAGTTCAAATATCTAAATAAAATTTAATAATAATTTAAAATCTGTAAATATATTAAGCCTAAAGTATAATATGAAGTTCAATTTAATAAAAAGGCACCTATTACAAAACCAAAAGGGAAAAAAATAAACCGGTGCCCCTTCGGTCATTGTTTAAAGGGTCACTTACTTAAATAATATATTATATTGAAATAATTACGAATTTTAGCATAAGTTTAAGTTTTACCCGAAATGACAATTTTTTTTTAGCCAAAACAGTCAAAAAGCCGAAAGAGGCAAAATAGTATATAATATTTCTTTCTCTTCATTAATTTCTCTATCTTCCATCAATTTTTTCTCTCTCTTCCATTAATTTCTACAATATTTCTCTTTCTTCCATCTAACTTTTTCTCTCTCCATCATTTTTTGTAATTTTTTCTCCTAATAAATTTTCAATGACTCCAATTTCCATCACAAAATCATTTATTTGTTAAATTTGTATTATAAGAACATATATATAATAAGTTTATATCACAATTTTTATATATTAACATATAAACTAATTTAAATAGTTCTTGATTGGCTAAAATTCGAGCATAATATTTTTTGACATTATTAATTAAAAAAAAATATAAACGACGTTGATAATACATTTTGAATTTAACATATTGAACATATTATATGCATATTTCAATACATATGGTGAATATATTTTTTAATACAGTAATATATTTTAGTACCTTCAATAAGAGAAAAAATAAAATATAATTATAATACATTTTGAATTCCACATATTATATATATTATAAGCATGTTTCAATGTACGTAGATAATATATAACTAAAAAAAGTTTTGAAAAATTGTTCATAAGTATTATGTATGAAATTCAATATTCTTGTATTATTTAACTTAACTTATATTGTAAGAAATGTATTATATTTGTTAGGACAACAATAATCGAATTCATAAAAATGAATAATATTAAATTAAAATTGTATTACAAATATTGTTCATATTTAATACAGTTTAATACAACAGTAATACAATTTTTATAAATTGTAATCTACATATTAACTAATTATTTTAATTTAATATTTAATTTTAGATTGAATATTACGAAAATGATGTTCTTACTGTTCTTTAAACTAAAAGATTTATTTTATGTAAATACATATATAATATATTGACACAATTTTAATATATTAAATATATAAACTAATTTAAATAGTATTTAAATATTTAAAATTGGAATATAATATTTTCTGACACCATTAATAAAAATAAATAAATAAAACTACAATTGTAATACAATTTGAATTCAATACTTCATACGTATTATAAACATGTTTTAATGCACATGGAGAATATAAGTAATATATTTTTAATATAATAATTATTTTAACATAATTAATAAAAAATAACAAATAACTATAATACGTTCTAAATTCAATAAATAATATAATTATAAGTTTCTTTCAATGCAAAAGGTGAATTTTAAATATTTTAATATGATTTAATTGATTTTATATTATTAAAAAATATATTATTTTTATTGAAATGACAATAATAAAATTTATAATAATATATAATATTAAAGATAGAGAATTGAATGGAGAGGGAGAAAAAGAGAGAAAAAAAATTGAAAAAGATGCCTGATGGCGTAATGAGAAAGAAAAACAGAAAGAGAAAGAGAAGGAGAAGGAGAAGGAAATGGAAAGGAGAAGGAGAAAAAGAAAGAGAAGGAGAGGAAGAAAGAAAAGAGTGTTTTTATAATTTATTGATAAAATATGTTATATATTGATATTCCGAAGGCGCAATGTCGTGGTAATTTAATAAAAATAATAAAAATAAAAGAGTTTAAAGAAAAAGAAATTTAATTTTAAGGATAATTATAAAATCAATTAATTATTTACAAAATAGTCTGCGAACCAAAAATTTTAGGTAAGGGTTGAAGTTATTCCGCAGGAAAGGTATTAGCACCCTTCAGAATCCACAATTGTGGGTCTCAGCTGAATTCATTTTTTACAAATTGAAGAGGAGATACACAATATAACACAAGTACCATAATCATGAAATAAACACACAAAAATAATATAGACAATAATAAAAAAATAAAGAATAAACTAAAATTGTTCTATTTTTATGGGATAATATAAAAATAAACCATAAGCAGATTAATGTGAAGTTTAGTTTAGCTAACCAATGATTAATCTAAAAATAATTTAAAAGAAGATAACCATGAAAATAGAATGAAATGACAACAATAAAAACTATTGAAAAAAATAATAACACCCCGATAATAAGATTGCATCAAATCAGCCATCAAATAACAATAAATAAATCGAGCAAACTAATTAAAATAAATGAACAGCAATAATTGAAAAAGAAAAAGAACGAAACGAAAGCAGTGACATAGCTAAACAAATTACCACAGTAACAAGGATATTTCTATGTAGAACTTTAGAAGTAATGGATCAGTAATTAATATGAGACAATAGTGTTAACAATCAGCAAAAAAAATTTAATAATAATAACAAAAACTTACAGCAATGATGATTTTTGGCTGGAACCAGGAGCCAAACATTCAAAAGGGTGTACAGTGATGTGGGTCTGGGCGATGGTCTAGATGTGCGAGCTTCGAGCTGCTGGTTCACCACGTATTTCGCTGATGAAGATGACTTGCCACTCGTCAATCAATGATGAGAGATTCCTGGGGTTTGTGGGTTCGTTTTGGGGTTGTTTTGTGATTGATTTGGGTCAGTTTTGTGGTTGAAATAGGGGCTGTTGTTGGCTGATTTTGCGGACTGATTTGGGGACTTTTTGGGTGGCGTTTTGGGTTGTGTTTGTCGGCGTCAATGGGTGACGCGATGGAGGTCGAAAATGGGGGGTTTTGGGCTGCGTTTTTGGAGGCTGCCATGGTGGATTTCTTTGTTGGTTTTGGCAGCCATGGGTGACGTTTTTGGTGGAGAAATAGTGGTGTTTGTGGGCCAAAATGGGGGCTGCTTTGAGGAGAGTTTTGGGGGTGTGTTTGGGCCGAAAATGGGGGTGAGGGTGTGCGCGGGGTGGAGAAGATGATGGGGGTTTTCCGACGAGGTGAGGGAAAGAAAGAGAGTATGTGGTAGAAGATGAACAGTGAAATAAAATCTAAAAATTATTAAATTTTAATCTAAATATTATTATCCATTCTTAATTATATACATATTTTATGTCAAAACTTAATGGGTCCGAAAGATAATAGGTCCAAATTATGACCTGATTGAACATACGCGTATAATTATCTATGAACAAGAAAAAAGAACTATCGTTAAAATTTAAAATTCAACTAATTAAAATTATAATATTCTAAAAAAAATTATCAAAAATTAATCTAAAATCGCCCAAAAATTATTTTAAGCTAATTAAAAATATTAACATAAAAAGTAAGAATTTTTCGAAGTGTGGACAAAATTGAGTGTCAATACTATAAATCATAATTAAAAAAAAAGTACCCTAAAGAGAGTAATATTTGATATATAATATATTATTTATGTAAATATTCCTTGTTTAAACCTAAAATAATCCGTTTTGGCTCAACGCATTTTCACCCAAGCAAATTTAAATTGGAGTGAGTCTTAACCCATTTATTGCCTTGACATATTATAACCCGCTCAAATTTAATTCAACCTGTCCAATTATCGCTCTAGGGCCGACGGGCCTCAATCAGGCTTGGAAGCTTAAATCATCTTCATGTTATAAAAGATGATTAATATTGTACGATTGGACAATCTTATTTAGAGATTGAGAATAAACTGTAGGTTAAATGTATATTCTCCTGAGAAATCAACTTCATGCAATATAGATGAGAGATATGGAGGATAAAATGTAGAGATCATCTTATTCAAAAGTTTTAAATGTATCTCATAAATCACAATGGTGAATGATAGATTGAGAAATCATTCAAAAAATATCATGTTAAATATCTATAATAAATAGATACATTCTTATTCAAAATGATTCATAAAACCTAGAAAATAAATATAGATGGGTGTAAGTAGTTTGTGTATTAGGTAAATGGACAATTCACTAATTCAATGAATTTATAACACTTAGGACGATTTGTATACTTATCTAGGTAATAATGAGCATCTGAGATCACACACACAAAAAATTTCAAAATATGAATAGATAGTGTTTAATAAACAAATCGTAATTCAAGTGTCTAAGTGTAATTTGTTGACAAATTTAAGGGATTATCATTTTATTAAAGCAAAAAAAATATTTAAGAGATTTAACATTACTTCTCATTTTTCATATAAATCACAACTAACAAATCGAGAAACCAAATTAAAAAATAAGAAAAACAAAATTTATTTTTATTTTAAATTGAATAGTACTTTTGCAAAATCAAAAATCGAAAAATTAAATGCATACTGTGGCCCTAGCGAACTCTTCAAAGGAATTTTCCACAAGATGTGAAAACTATCTTTTCATACACACATTATATGGTCGGGCGTCGAATATATTAATCCAACTCAGAATACGACTTCACTTGTCGTTACGCAGCTAATGGCCCAGACATTAAAAGAATATACCATTGAAAAAAGCATCTAATTTCCTTCATTTTCTATTCTCATCATATTTTACCCTTTCTTTCTTCCAAGCCTAAGGATTTTAGTCCTACTACCAAATTCACAGGGCAGCAATTGTGGAAAACTATTTAAATTATTAAATTTCATGATACTGGTGAATATTCATTCATTTGATTTTTTCAAAACAGATATCGAAAATCTAGAGATACCCGAGGCTAAGCATTTATGTGATGTGCGATTGAAATTGATAGTCTGATTGAATTTTCAAGGATGCAAGGCTTGCTCAAATGTGAGTGTCTTAGCACTCTTCCTTTTCAAACTCTAGGCCGGTAAAGTGGATTTTCAAACTCTAGGCCGGTAAAGTGGACCGACACTATTAGTGGAGCTTGAAGGGGCCAATCTATTTTGGGTGCATGCAAAACACATGATTTCTATGATGATACTATATATTTTAGGTGTATATTTTTTTAGAATTAATATAATATTATTTGTAGATAATTATGCTCTAAGAAAGACTAATTAAATCGTGTATTTGATTGAATGCTAAGTTATTTACTTGAAAAAATGGGGATCAATACCCACTTAGGGATCGTCTGGTAGAGTACTGCATGTACTAATTTTATTTATTGTTTATTTTTATATAAATCTCATATTATTAAGAGCTAATTACATTTGATTTTTATTCTTCCCCAAATAATAAAAATTTCTTAAATTTATAGGATCTCGGATACATCAAGAAACCTGTGGATGCATAGCTCACAACTTATGAATGATAAATTACTCAATGGGAGGGATGTATCCGAGAAAAGCCTTTGTAATTTTTTAAAAATGGAATCAAATTTTAGAGATTATGGTAAAATAAGATGTGTATTTAGATAGAAGTATCTTGTTTGATTCACTTTTCAAGACACTTTATTTGGTATAAAGATATGTATTACTAATACATGAAAATTCATAGTATTAGTGAAGAAAAGGATTCTAATGCATACATTAGCATAACTAAAAACATAATTGCCCCTCAAAACATTTGTTATATCCTTTCGCTATATTTGGAAGGGTACTTTTGTAAATAATTTTTTCTTTTAGAATGCAATGTATATTATTTAATACATAAAATTAAATATTACATAAGAAATAATCTCAGCATAACTTATATAAGTACAATTTCAATATTATTAATACTATCTTGATACCAAATAATATTCAATACTATTCTTATAAACCCTCAAATTTAACTTGAAATTAAATTTCAGATTTAATATATTACTCTAAATATATTATTCAACTTTATTTTCATAAATTTCAAATAAAATATTCCTTTTCTCCGCAAAATATATAATCAAATGCACAACTCTTAACATTATGAATTTTTTAAACCAAAGTATAACCCAACGCTTGGAGGGTTGCATAGTATTATTACTATTATATTATTTATTTGTCAGGTTGCAGATTTGGCCCAAGCCCACGAAGGATGCCACCTAAAAGTCAAGACTTCGAAATTTGCAAGCATCACACGTAATTAATTATAAACAAAAGCGCATTTATTTTTATTCAGTCACTTCAGAAGTTGACTGTTGTGAAATACGACTAATCAACTCCATTGATGGCCCTCTACCATTTCCATCGACTTTGGTTGCCTCGTGATTTTTACACTTTCACAAATCACTTCATTCCAAAAGATTTCGATTTCCTTGATAATAACTGATCCAACTTCACATCTGGATCAGTGTTTTTATGCTCTAATTTGACTTCAAAAAGCTTTCCTTTTTTTTTCTTTCACAAATGGTGGCTTCTTCTGTCGCCTCTCCACTCTGTACATGGCTTGTAGCAGCTTGCATGTCTGTATCCAATGAGAAGGATCAATTTTGGAAGGGTTCTTCAGATTTTCAGTCTTCGAAGTTGTTGGGTAGGTCTAGCAGGAGAAGAAAATCGATTGCCAAGTGCAGCAGTAGGAGTTTGGGTTCTTCTGTGAACGGTTATGGAATGCTCAGTTCTTGGCATGCTTGCTTTGGTTTTGAGCCCTGTGAGGAGTATTATAAATCCGAGGGATTGTCTGCTTCGTTTTCTTCTTTATTTGCCGAAAATGCGTTTTCCGTTTTTGGGTTTAAGCAGGTGCCGTTGAATCGAAGGCAGAGGAGGATGGCTTCTGCTGCTCATTCTGGTAAATTTTTACTTAATTTTTCTCGATATAATCTAGATTAGTATGATAAACTGTATTTGGTAGCTTATTGTCCAACCTTCCGATTTGTAGATCGAATTAATTGATCCATTGGATTTTGGGGATATTTGGGTGTGTTCAGTATGATTGGAAAATGTTTTCGTGGATAATGAATGTGTTGGGTTGGTAAGAAAAATATTATTCCTGGAACATTTATGTGGGGGCTGGGGTCATGGGGAAGGAGTAAATGAATTTAGAATGTCATTTATGAAGTTGCTTTAAGTAACTTGTTTTCCAGAAAATATTTATCTGAAATTTTGACCAAAGAATATGGGAGAATTGGAGAACGTTTTCGAGTTTCCTCCCTGCCGAACATAGGCCAAGTCTTTAGCGTCTGATTGGGGATGTGAAACAGCGAAAGTTGGGCGGGTCAAAGTGGTTCTAACACAACTCTTCCAACTCAAAACATTTTCTTTTTATTCTTAAATTTTGATCACCATACCAAAAAAGCTTTTCTTTTCTCATAGAAGAAAGTGTGTAGAAATGTAGAGAGTTTCTTAATATTAGCAAATCAAATCAAAGTTTCTTAATCTATTTCTTGAGTGAAGTATTATTATGACTCTCTAAATATTGACATGGCCAGTTGGGAGTTGGGACCCTCACGACTGTACATTCGAATGTAAAATGACATGTGGAGCTCTCGCTACCACTCATTTTAAAGGAAAATTTTGGTACTTTGTATATATTTGGCTTATATACCAAAAGGTAGGGGAAAGGTATATCCTCCCAAGACCCCACTTACGGGTATGTTATTGTTGTTGTATATGCCAAAGATTTTTCTTTAATTTTTTAAACTCTGTGCCAAGTCAAACGAGGTCACATAAAATGGTTTGGAGACAACAAAAAAAGAAACTATATTTCTTTGATTTGAATAGCTAAATATCTGAAACTGATGCTTTAAATAGCAAATGCTCCAATTCTCAGAATAACGATACAAGATTTTGCTAATTATTTTGGGAATGATGTTTTTTGTTGTGTGAGGAAAATGTGAATGAGATTTGTGCACACCGGTGAGAACTGCCTACTGGAACTTGTAGACATGAAGGCGTGTTATCTTTGTTTTTACATATTATTCAAAATATGTTTCACTTGCCTATCAAACTTTTCTAGTATATGTCTTTAAAAAATGTTTAAACTGCTTGACTCTAACAATGTGATGAGTTTCTCATTTTGATTTGATGTACTTCTAGGCAGACCCATGGCTGCGGCCGTGCAACCTGCAAAGGAAGCCACAGCAAAGAAGAAACCTCTTATGAGGAACAGGAGAGTTGTTGTGACGGGGCTCGGTGTAGCATCACCAATTGGTCATGATCCAGACACATTTTACAGTAATCTTCTTGAAGGCATTAGCGGCATAAGTCAGATTGAGGCATTTGACTGTTCTGAATTTCCCAGTGTAATCTGCCTGCCATGATTCTTTTAGAATGCCAAACTGTTTATCTATCTTCTATATCAACTAATATTCTTCACTACCCCAAATATCTTTCAAGATGTTTGACAATGGTCTTCCTTGCGACAGAGAATTGCTGGGGAAATCAAGGAGTTTTCGGCTGATGGATGGGTTGCACCCAAACTTTCGAAAAGAGCAGATAAGTTCATGCTCTACATGCTTACTGCTGGAAAGAAAGCTTTGGAAGATGCGGGGATCACAGAAGATTTATTGCCGGACTTAGATAAGGCTAGATGTGGGGTCCTAATTGGCTCGGCCCTTGGAGGGATGAAGGTAACAAATAAACTTCCTTAAGATATATGACTTATTACATTAAATGATCATTCCGAGGGCCCTAAAAGAGAAGCTCTTGTAATTCATTGTTGCAAAGAATGTCATCTAGCAGAAAGATGATAGAATTTTGAGAAGAGTCGTAAAACTTGTAAATTGTAAACATCAAGTACTACTGTTACCATAAAAAATAAACAAGTAATTTCAAATGAGATCCAGTTAATACTATATTTTCCTGATATCACAGTTGCCATTTACCTTTATACAGCACCCTAAAATTGCTCTTTTTCCATCTCCAAATAAAAGATTATTTGCACTTTGATCAGGTCTTCTATGATGGCATTGAAGCTTTACAGGTGTCGTACAAGAAGCTGAATCCTTTCTGTGTACCTTTTGCAACATCTAATATGGGAGCTGCCATGCTTGCAATAGATTTGGTAAGTTACTTATTGGATGAGATCAAAATATGATTGAAAGAATCCTTATTTAAAATATAGTTGAAAGAACTGTTCAGTCAAAGTTGATTGAAACAACTGCAGGGTTGGATGGGTCCAAGTTACTCAATCTCAACTGCATGTGCAACAAGTAACTTCTGTATATTAAGTGCTGCAAATCATATAATTAGAGGTGAAACAGTAAGTGTGTGAATTACTCTTACTGCATCATTTTCAGTATGGAGTTTCCCGATCATGTGAAGTATAATGTCATGTTGTATATCATAACATCGAAATTTTCAGGATATGATGCTTTGTGGGGGGTCAGACTCGGCAATTATCCCTATAGGTTCGTTAAATATGGTAAAACAATCTAAGGAATGATGTAGTTATATCCATTCTCAAAGTTTCCATCCTGAAACTGTGATTGGCGGCAGGCTTGGGAGGTTTCACTGCTTGTGGAGCCCTGTCGCAGAGGAATAATGATCCTAAAACGGCTTCACGCCCTTGGGATGTGGTATGGCAATCAATTTCTCTATTTCTCAGCTATTTCAATCAATTGTTGACAAAAGTTCTGCTTTCTGATGCATAAATAAGATTATGCTAGTTGATGTATTTTCAAATCAGCAGCATAAGTGTCATTATGTGAATGATTAAGCATGAACTTCAGCGTTGTTTCTTCTAAAGATGAGCTTCTTGAACATGAGCATGTACAAATTGTTGTGACTTCCTATACATGTAAATATTCGTTAAATATGGAAAAGAAAAGAGAAAATCTTCAAATTGTGAGTCATCTTTGCTAGTACTTAGTTATTTCCCTTCTGAAATTTCTTACTGCCTTGTAGCTTGAAACCATTTTCTTATTTTTGCTTAAAGATCCCTGCTGCTGTCTACTGAAGTGCATTTGATTTTTTTGATGGAGCAGGATCGCGATGGATTTGTGCTTGGGGAAGGATCGGGTGTCTTACTCTTAGAAGAACTTGAACATGCAAGGGTATATATGCCTCCACTTAACCAATAAGCAGAAATATGCATCTGATAATGTGGAGTTACTTTGATGTATTCAGAAGATTTAGTCAATTTGATTGTAGCTGTGTTGTGTTTTTTTTTTCTGATCAACTAACAGAAGAGAAAGGCTAAAATATATGCTGAGTTTTTGGGTGGAAGCTTCACTTCTGATGCTTATCACATGATAGAGCCACATCCAGAAGGTAATTTTACACATGGAAATTACCATATGCTGGTATTCCAGCTCAGATTGATATAGTGTATATTGCCATTCTAAAGCATGGACGCCATATGCTCTTACTGATTTCTTCTATATGCTCTACAAAATAGGAAGTGGAGTCGTTCTCTGCATAGAAAAGGTCTTGGCTCAATCCGGGGTGATGCGTGAAGATGTCAACTATATAAATGCTCATGCTGCATCAACCCCAGCTGGTGACCTGAACGAATACCAGGCCATTCTTCATTGTTTTGGGGGGAACCCAGAAGTAATGCTCTTATACGCCTTTTTGTTTTTGGAGAAGTACTCATGTACCTTGTTCTCAGCGATTTCTCTCTAATTCTCCTTTAATGAATTCCTTCCCTTTCAGCTTAAAATAAATTCAACGAAGTCCATGACTGGTCACCTCCTTGGGGCTGCTGGTGCTGTGGAAGCCATCGCAACAGTTAAGGTAATAAAGTTTAAGATCATTGCATACAAATACCTTATACAAGCTTAAGATGGACTTTTACTTGAGGTGATCTACCATTAACTTCCAAAGAAGAGCCGCTGGAACACAATTTCTTTCCTACTAGCCTATTTGTGCTTCAGAATAATTACAACTGTCACCTGCACTCTAGCTTTCAATTTAAACATAAAAGTTTGCTAATACTTTTTGTTTTTTTTTTTGGAATTTAATATGTATAGGCCATACATACAGGCTGGATCCATCCAAACATCAATCTTGAGAACCCTGACAAAGGCTTGGTATGTATCTGGTTGCACTCCTAACTCCCTATCTAATATTGTTGCGATTTGCATCTTAATCGCTGAATTAGTTTAACCATGTTCTCATGTTTCTATACATGATATTAGGATATGAATGTGCTGGTGGGCTCTAAGAAGGAGCGCTTGGATATCAAGGTTGCACTCTCCAACTCGTTTGGCTTTGGAGGACACAACTCGTCTATTTTATTTGCACCTTATAAGAATGTCTAATCCAATCCTAGCATATACCATACTTGAAAAATGTAATGGTGTTGGTTTTCGTCAAGTTGTCTCAATGAAACCCAGAAAACTAAGTTGTCATCTTCACAAGTTCATCAGGAGGAAAGCAGGCACCGGAGATCACGAGTGTATGAAGTCATTTTCCTAACTATAATGTAACTTTTTTATTACTAGTAATAGATATTTTGAAATTTTTATTTGCTCATTATAAAGATGATGTGATAATTTATATGGCTATGAAAATGTATGTCTAGTCAAATGCCTTATCGTAAAATTATACAAAAGGAGTAATTTTATTGAGGAAAAGCGCTAAAACTCAAATTGCTATGATTTAAGATTTTTGCTTATTGGATGTTCTTGAATGAACAAACATAAGTTGTTTTTATGTAGTAAAAATAACGCAGGCTAACTACTTTTCAGTCAAGGGATTAAGAAATTATTATTGAATTTTGAGTTACATGTGAGATCAGAACTCCATTATCTTTTTTACTTGCACAAATTTAAAAGTAACTATTTGTGATTTTCACCTGTAGTAATAGGGCGTATATAGCATTCCAATTAGCGTTGGGAATACAAGTAAATATGGTAATAGTGGTAGTTGTTTTTATGGTAATAATCCCAACTATATATAAGGCCTCAACTCTCTCACTTTTTCATAATTTTTCTTCGTAACTTTCTTTTAAGGCCTCAACTCTCACTTTTGCATACTTGATTTTTCTTTGTAACTCTCTTTTTGTGCCATGGAAGAAAGCCTAGAGTATCAAAAGAAGAGTTGGATTGCTCTAAAAAAGAGCATAAACGGGCTGCTCAATAAAATAAATAAAGCCAACATAAGACGCATCATTTCTGAATTGTTTGAAGAAAAGTTGATTCGTGGCAGGGGTTTGTTTTGCAGATCAGTTATGAAATCGCAATTGAACTCTCCTATCTTCACCGATGTTTTTGCAGCGTTGGTGGCCATTGTTAACACGAAATTCCCACAAGTTGGTGAACTTCTTCTCATGCATCAGTAACTAGTCGTCATACCATATACACCCTAGTGTCACGGCCTTAGAGCTTTCGCTAAGGCCCACCTGCGCGCGGATGCGCGCGGGGCGTGTCACTAGGACTTCATTTGGAGGCGATTTGGCTAAGACGTGGAAATATAATAATGGTGCTTGCTATATTTAAATGTCGTCAAGGAGTTCCTTACCACAACAGGATGTACGTAAATTAAACATCAGAGAAAATGTAATCTTTATTGGAAGGCATGCAGTAACAGAGACACTGAAGTCGGTGAACAAAGCATCATACTCATATGTATGGAATTCTAAAGGATTGTTTGCATTTGCTGTATATTCTTAAAGTCGTTAGCTTCATCGCTGCAACTACAATGACCTCCTTGGAGTTTTGAAGCTAACTAACAAGAAAATATATAAAGAGCCAAAATTAACCATTTCTAAAAGTCAAGGGACATAATTCATCACAGATCCTTTCCTCTCTTTTACACTATAAAACTGGCATGACACAACACGTGCTGGGGACAACTATAATGTGAGGTGGTTCTCTGGGTTGTGCACAGTTTGATGGTGACAAGCCGGATGGTATTGTCATCACTGAGCTGCATCTGTATGGAAGCATCACCAAATCTTTGTTCTAAGCCAGAAGAAGAGAATGACAACTCCAAGTACAATAGCAACGGGAGCCCATTTTCGAATTAGAGCCTAAAGTCAAGTAATGGATCAGTAAATAAAGCAATGTCAAATATCCAGATGCACATGCTTAAAGATAAACAAATATGAAACAATAACCATCAGTAACATAGGCTGCTTGTCTTTGCTCGTATCTGAACCTAATAAGATATCAAAAAGCAAATTCGGAAAAAGACAGAACGTTTATTGCCCTTCTTCTGTTGATTCTACTAGACTGCTAGTCTAAGGCACCATTAGTCCTGCCAACAACTAATTCTAGTACAAGTAGAGCTAGAATAGAGTGATTTCACAGATTATGTATCCATAGAAATTCTCTCCCCATTCTTAAGCCTGTCCAGGTTTTTGTTCAACATAAAAACCTGTTTACACAAAGAGTGCACAAGCCAAGCCCAAAAACTTCAACAAATGATGTATGACAATGCTGAAAATCCTAATGAACATAGCTTGAACTTCTATCTGCATTTAATTCTCTCTGAATTATTGTAAATGCAACATGAGGGCTGCATTTTAGCAGAACTCGAAGAAATTACACCAAGTTTATGCTCCTTAGATTCTTGTACAGCTTTAGCATTTCTATTAATTTGAAGTGTACAGCTTCCAAACAAACTTATAAGGTGCATCATCTTGTGAAGCCAAGGAAACTAACCTGACGATTCAAATCTTTTGCTTTATCAGCATATATCCGGGATTCAGACGTCAAGCGGCTAGACATCGAACTGACCTCTGCAAAAATTGATATTATATAATCAAGTTACCTATTATGATCATAAATGGTATAGCAAAAAGGGCAATGAACATGGAAAGGGTGAAAGTAAAGGGCAAACCAACTATATAAAAAACATACATCATAATAAGAGTCCGATCAGTAGCAAAACTGCAAATCCTACAACTGACTAATGTCATGTGCCTGGTGGATTTAGAAAATGCCAAATATTGTCGGAACTGACACAACTCCCAAGAATATTTGCACAGAGATGGATTTGGTTCCACTACTTTAATAACCAAAGCATCATAATTTTTTCTCAACAGTATAGAGAACCCACTATCCTTTAGCATCGACTTCAATGATTCCATAATAAAATCTCATCTCACTAGTTCACAACCACCAATACTCCATTTAAAACCTTAATAATAAACAAAAGATTATTATTTTCTGTTCTTGAATATAGCATATATATGCAGCCTACACAATTACTGTGGAAAAGTATGAGATTACTTAAAAGATTGAGGGGGGAATTGTACCTAATGATACTCTTCAACTTGGAAGTTTTATGGCAGAAGAAATCATAATGAATGCAATCTATACTTTTCTGGGAGTTAATGAGGAGAAATAAAGGAATCAATACTTAACCGTGTTACATTACATTAACAAATTTTAAGGGCGTCTAACTTCTCAAAAATCTTCCACAGCAGCCACTCTCCTCTCTTTTTGTCTCTCAACCTACTACATCAAGACATATAAACATGAAAATTATAGACGCTTTAGACTTGTGATACACTACCAAATGGACACTTGAAGTTCCGATAGGAAACTCCAGGAGGCAACCATAATTAAAATTTAGCGAGGCTTCTTCAGAAAGGGAAAAAAAAAACTTTACCATTAACTGACTATCGAGGATGACAATATCAATCAACTAAGTTTCAACACCGAATTAGTTGGGTTCTGCTATATGAATCTTTTATATCTGCTCAGCTCTATTCAGGTCCATTCATTCCAATAATAAATTTTAACACAAATTAGGGGCAATTTTAAAACTCAATTGTATAGACTCTTTACTTTTGATGCCGCACCCGTTTCGGATTCTCCAAAAATACACTACTTTTGAAGAATCCGACACACACCCATTGACATTTTTGAAGAATCCGAGTAACATAGTTTAAAAGTATAAATTCTCTAAATCTCACATTTGTCTTACATGGCCATACAATTCTCTAACAAGACTAGAAAAACTCCTTACAAACACCAGAAGTCCAGAACTAATGTAAGTGTAATACAACAAACTCATTTTTATATCAATTAGTTGATATTGCCGATATAATAAACTGAAAAGTTAAGTTAATAGAACATTAGGTAAATGTCTTTCGAGATTAAAATCAAAGAAATCCAGAACAGATAAGGTGTTGTTCACAAAAGTACTAGAGAAGTAGCTAACTTTAATATATGCTACTGAACATCAGAAAAATGTTAGAATGAGAAACTTACGGTCCAACTTTTCACCAACGCCAAGAACTTCTTGTACATTTCGAGTCATTATCTGATGAACTTCGTAAAGCTCATCATTCAACTTAGAAATATTGCGTTGAGTTCTAGTATCCTGGTATAGTTTCTTCGTCTTCTGTATGAATGCATCTTTTACAAAAGGAGAAAATCACATATTGCAAGCATCAGAAAATCAGTGCCACCAAAATATAAGTGCACCACAAAAAGCATAAAAGAAAATGCTCCAATAGATTACCAAACTTAATAAAAGCATATGGTCTAGCAGCAGTTTCAATTTGACTCCCATTGACGCGCTCAAACTCATTCTTAAGGTCCTCCAGATATTGAAAGGCAAGTTTCTTGGGATAAGAGCGATCACACATTGTCAGATAACAAACATGTCCTTCAATGATATAACTGAGAACATGGGTTAAGAGAATACTATATACATGGAGTGTACTTTCTCAAGAGGGTGAAGAAGAGACAAAAGAGCAATATTACTGGTAGTACAGAAAGTATACATGACAAAAGCAGTTAAGGAAACAGTGTTTACAACGGAAGTTCACATATACTTTGGATGCGTTAATGATTAAGATGTCAAATCATCCTTGAGATTTCACATTCATCCACCATGATAATGATGAATTGATGCTACTCAAAAATCCAGTGAAAAACTAGAAGTACAATGTTTTAGCAATGAAAGATCATCAAGTGGAGAAACTACTAAGCAAACCAAAAGAATGTATGTTACAAATGGGATCAAGAGTATTTTAAAAGCTTCGACACACCAAGATGAAATTCATCTAAAGCACTAAACCAGCAATGCTTATCATTTCTGAAATATCCAGAAAACTCCAAAATGTCTGTTATATTGAAACCAAACATAAAGGTTTAAGGACTGTGGATGCTGAACATTCAATCAAAAGGGGTTCTCCTGTTCTAACAGGCATCGACTCATAGAGTTTTCAAATTCAAATATCCAAAATAAGCAGTACCAACATATAATTGAAACAAGGAAAATACTTTAAGTTAACGGAAATAGTTAGGAAAGGGTCAAACTGAGTACTAAAAATGTAAAATATTCATTAAAAGTCTCAAATGAATCCCCACCCCACCCCCGGCAAAACCCTATTAGAAGAAATAGCTTTTCAAGCTCAGAAAGCAAGTTGCAAAATTCTCTTTCTTCAAGAGAAAATCAAACACAATATAGTGTTGATCCATAAGTAAACTCATGGTGTCACGTTGGAAAGATAACATGAACAAAAGGATACTGGAAGATATAAGGTCCAGTTTCAATAGACATCCTTGAAGCGTCATTTTGGCGCATTGACAGGTTCTTGAATAAGGCTTTGACCTGCTGTTTGTAGAAATCTGCATCTGGAACATCACGACCATCATCCAGTCCCTCGGCTAAAGGAAGGCCATCAGTCACACGAGCAATCAAGGTCAGCTTCACCATCTTTTTTTGACAAGCATACAACTACACCGAAACACAAAAAGGTGAGAATTCAACTTTTTTCGGTCATTCTCTATATCTTCTTCTTTGTCCATGCAGTCAGCTTCTAACAGAATCATCTATATGAACAACATTCCAGAAATGACAACAACTAATGCTTTATACTACCAGTCAGTGCTACTGTTTGCTTTCTATCTAATAAAGGAAAAACTGATTTGTGCTAAAATGATCAGGGGCAGAGCTAGAATACTTCACCGGGGTTCGAACAAAATCAATAACTTTTGCATAGACCCTATATGTTCATTAGAAATTCCAGTAAATATAAATAAAATTTAACTTGCGAACCCACTCACAAAAACTGTTGGGTGGTTCAGCGGTAAGGATCCGGTTACTAAAGCTTTGCAGCACAAGAGATATGTGGGTTTGAAACCTCCCAAAGTCTTCTCCTTTTTTAGCTAATAAATATGCTTTATTCTCCTTTTAAAAGAAAACAGAAATCTACCTTGTCTTTTCCTTTTGTTGCAAAGACCAATTCCTCTCTAAAAAGGAAAGGAGATTATCATTTCTTTTCACTTTCAATTCCAAAATCATCTTTTTCATAAAAACGCTAGCTAGGGTTTGTTACTTTCTAAAAAATAAATTGAATATTGATAATTGTTTCTTAAATTGAGGTTATAAACATATTCAAAATATATATGAAAATATTTTGTTTTATATCAAGTACCCCTACAATGAGGGGGGAAAAAGAAAAAAATATTTGTAATCTAGACGTACTTATTTCTTTATATATTAAGGAGCAGTGGATGATATGAATATGCATTTATTCGTTGGTTTAGCCAATTTTTTTTTTAAAAAAATTTATATCAAATATTGGTGTGTCAGATAGTTTATTCGTTTTAACCTGATTCATCACGTTGCACCAATTCGGGTGCGAGTATCCGATGAGGATGGAAATCAGAGGGTTGGATTCGGCAAACTTTAAATATTACAATTCGGTGGTACGGATCAGATATGAATGCTGGGATTCGGCTAAAAAATATAAAACTATAAAGTAGGGCAAAAAAGATATTCTAAATTTAGAAAGATTTTCTAGTTCTTCTCAAGACCCCCAGCTTCTTCATTCAAGCTCTTTGGTTCTTCCCCTCAAAAAAAGAAAAAGAAAGTCATTCAAGACTTTCCACCAACTCTCCTTACAGATTGTTGCTACTGTCTATCAAAAGTCGGAACACAAATGCTTGAATTCTTAGTTTCTCTCTGTTTGGCTTGAAATATGAAAGCAACGAATGTCAACCAAGAGGAAAAGCTAAAAAAGAGATAAAAGGTATGTCATTCCTCGTGTTTTAAATCTATTTTATCTTTTATCAAAATCTCAATTTTCCCCTGAATTTGTCCATGGACTCTGGTCAAAGAATCTGATGTGGGTTGACCGAGTCCTACACGTTACCCACACTCGTCTCGTGTCAACAAGATTGCGGCAACAAAAATGAAGAGTCCGCGAAACTTAGCCGATTCATATTCGCCCAGCCCATATCCGACTCAACCCATTCATTTACCGCCCTTATCTGAACCCATAAACAATCACATCCTAACTCTGCCTTTGGAAATGATGAATTAGAAGTTGTGCAATCAGGATGGTACATTGCACTTTACGAGGAGTACTTAACGGCTGAAGGGGAGTTAGTTATTACTTTAAAAGCTTTACAGCTTATTTTTATGTAAAAACAATTTTTATTTACAAATGTGACCTAGTCACAATTTCGGAAAGGTAGTAGAGTATATGTATTGATCTACAATGAACATCCCTAGTTCTATCTTCTTCTTAGCTAACTTAGCTTCTTTATGCAATTTCCTTTCATTTGTGCTTCGAGTTGCATAAAAAATACTCCCTATACTTCAACTGCTTTCTTTTTTAGAATCTTTCATAGAGAATGCATTTTTCTATTTTGGCAATTTCAATTTTAACTTTCAACATAACATGCTTAAGACTACAGGATTAAAAAGAGAGAAAGAGAGTTTAAGACCACAAGAGTGAAATGTATTCTCTACTTTCTTAAACTTCAGTCAAGTCAAAACTAAACCATCAAATTGAAACAGAGTAGCACCACAAAATCAACACATTTGCAACAAAACTTCAACAGAAGTCGAATTCCTTAAACAAAGTAGAGATCTCCGAGGAACATTCATGTTACTATACGAGAGCTTAATCCCGGAATACTTTAAGCAGTAGAGGCACATCGACAAAACAGATTTGCAGAATAATTCTCTAACCCTAACACTTCAAACCTACAACATTCAATTCCAATGTAAAAATGGATAAATTTCAATTGAATGAAACACAAAATCAAGCAAACAAGGGGAATGCTATAATAGATTGCACGAAGTTACTATCAGCCTGGATCAAAATTACCGATCGATCATACGCGTGAGTGACTGCTCGGAATCCAGTCGCCGATCGCTGGCTTTGATAAACTTGTTAAATTCGAATCGTAGCTGGTAATAAATTCGATGAAAAAAAATAGGGGTTTTGCCGAGATTTGAAGGAGTACGGTCCAGGTTTGATAAATCTAAAAAAGCGTCTCTAGACATTTGCATAAGCTGTGCTGATTTGTCATCTTCTGATTGGGTGACTGACGTGCAGGTGGCCCGAGGCTAGGATTAAGAGATTTCCCTATATTAATTTACCAAAAATAACACATATATGGAAGCTAATAAATTCTGAAGTATTGGAACTTTTTAGGAAAAATAAAGGAACTAGAAAAACATATGATATATATTTATATTATATAATTATAATTTTAAAAAATTATAATTTATAGTTATAGTTAGGATTTTATTGTAATAATTTGAGTTTTGTTGCTATGTTCTTTCATTTCTTCACCTCTCTCTGCAATTTGTTGTCAGATATATAATTATATATGTATACTAGCTATATATTTATAATTATTTTGATAGATATACATAATCAATTCGATAAATATACATATTTAATTCACCTATCTGCCTTCTACTGCTCGCCTCTCTCCCTCCTCTCCCAATCTCGCTTGCCAGATATGCAAATACATATGTATATTAGTTACACATATACAATTATTTGACAGATATATACATACAATTTGATAAATATACATATATAATTCGTCTAGATTCTCCCTTTTTCAATCTCGCTCGCCTCTCTTCTCCCCTCTAGGTCACATCGCCGAGGTTATGCCGTGTAATTATATAAAATATAGCTATTTGACCATATTAAGTTTCAAGCCTAGGCCAGTTATGAAAATTCTCCAACTTTTTACCTATTTCTTATGTATTAGCATACTTTGCATTAAATCTAAGAATGTCTTGTGAGTCTCTTGATGTGGTATTTGTTCTTAGTTATGATATGGGCGGATCTAGGAGGGAGCGATGGTGTTCATCGAACCCCTAGGCAAAAAATTATATTGTGTATATAATATATTTTATTCTATTTTTAGTATATATAATATATAGATTTTGAATTTTTTGAATATAAAACTAACAAATGTTGATTTAGCGTTTTAGGAAATTCAAGATTTACTCTAAGGTACCAGGTTTATATCCATGAAACTAATATTAATGAAAATGTGGATAGGATAAAAATTTAAGAATCATTTCGATATCACTTATTCAAAACATTAAAAAAAATATTCACACTTGGATTTATAGCTTAAAATTAAGTAAAAACTACCACAAGGACGCAAGAAGTTTTGTGAAAGTAGAAAGAGCATTCAAGTTAAGACTATTGATGGTGTGTTGTCTTTCAAGAAGGCACAGACCAACCAAGGCCTTAATAGGAAAGACATTTTGATCCTTTCATTCGCGGGGTCAAGATGAACCCCCTTCGGCTCCTGTGTCATCACTCAACTCAACAAAGCATTCTCCGAGGCATGGAATGTCTAATATTTTGGCTGTCTAACAAGAAGCTAACTAACAACACAAACTTTGTAGGCGAAGTTTCATTCCTTTCAACTTAATAGCAGATCGGCTGGAATCTTGGGAATTGGTGAATGTTTTCATATAACTCAGTTCAAATTTTGAATACTATTTGATAAGCCAATGGCCTGTCTTTGTAATATTTAGGTTGCATTTGGTATACTATCTCCTCCTTTATGCATATCCAGGTCAATGCAATTCCTTTTTGGCTGCCAAACTTCAACAGTTACCAAAGCAAAAAACAACCTTTTGCTTGTCCCTTTCTGTGTTAGAAAAGCACAACAAATAATCTAATTTGCAAAGCAAAAAACACAAGATCAACTACCAATCTAACCCAAAAAGTATTGCCAAGAATTCTTAGTAGGATGCATTTTGTTGAACAGGTTAGTGTTATATATATAAGCATACATACCTTTGTTTGATCATCCATATTCCTTGGGAAATGACTTATTTAACTGAAGAACGTAGCAGGTACTAGGTGGACTAGTCAAGGTACCCGCGAGAATTAATGATTTGTAGGTAATGGGTTATTTAAGCTGGAGAAGCAGGGCACATGCTCGATGACTCAGATTTCTATCCTCTGAGAATTTTGCATGTGCCCTCGCCCTCCAGCTTAAACCCCTGCCGATAATGGCATTCAAATATTAACAGCAATGCAGGTAAGTCATCATTAATTTAGCTGTTGGGTGGGATTGAACCTCCAACATTCATGCTAATAAAGTCATTTTGAGCATGGGTTCCTTTAGCTAGTATTTAATATATTCTTTAAGAATTATACAAGCAATATACCGAATTTAGTGGATGACCATGGGTTCCCGTGACCCAAAAAATAGCGCTAAATTCGCCCCTGGCAACCAGTTTTAAATACATAAAATAATAAGATACAGAGCTATGAACATCAGCTAATTGACCACTTTTAAGTGACCTTTAAATAGCTTCTTGCATAATGTTTATATAAATAGAATATGAACAACATCTTAGGGACTCTGGTTCATTTCCATGAAATTATTGGCTACGAGATCGACTTTCCAAGAGCTGAAGCGGCTGAATCCACGTAAAGCAGTAAATAGGTGTAGAGTTTTTGCTTCAATCTATCAACTCTCTCGACCACATTGTTTTTGTCTGAACTTAAGCTACTCCTTACCTTGTCCAACCATTCATTTGCATGCTTAAGCTGTGATAATGTGAAAGCTATTTGATTTTTTGACTCCGTTTGGCGTGGTACACTTACTTTCGTTTTTTTTTCCTGCTTGTTCTGCCCAAAGCCAACTTCAAGTGCTCCCTCCAGGAATTTGAGAAACCAAGACTGTATTTCATTTAACAGAAGCTCTCTTAATTCCCTGATGTCTTTGGAACCGTCTTCGTTTGCCCACTCTAGTTTTTCAGCCCCAGAAAGTTCCATAGAAGGCTTCACAGACTTGCTTGTAGTTTTATCATTCAAGAAACATGTCATCTTCCCTTCTTTCTCCTTCTCTTCAACGGATAATTTGGTAGCAATATTGGCTGGGGTTAGTTCTTTTGTTTTAGCACTGGGTTGTTCAATGAGATCGTTGAGCATGAAAATTTTGGAGAGAGATGTATGGGGGACTTTCTGGTGATGCTGAGGTGCACAGTTCACCAAACATTCTGGAAAAGAAAGAATAATAAAAATGACAAAGAAAAGAATCAAAGATCCAATCGAGGAGTTGTTTTCCTTTTAACGACTCTTTTGACTAGCAGCATAAATGCTGAACCACAAAATTCTGATTCCAATATTGTACCTGAGGCAAAGAAGTAGATTTGCTGCTTCCTTTGCTTCTTCTTGAGCTTCTGCTGCTACTAAAGAAGCTAATAATCCCCTCCTAAGTATCCCCTTATTATATGGACAAGAATGAGAATTATAAATATATTGAAGCATTTTGCGTCTCTACTTAGTCCTCTTATGCCTTTTCAACTATTCTTTTTCGCCCTACCTTATAAGAATCTATCCAGATGAAGAATTACAACTTTGCTAAGAGCACTCAATGTTAGACCATATATCATAACTGATTAATGGGGTTTTGATATTAACGAAGGTGTGGTATATTGGACTGTTCTAATAGTATATAAAGAAACAAATATACCTTCCCAGGCTTTGCAAGGTTAGCTGGTAGTGAGGACCAGGGCATGTGTGCTTCTGAGGATCGACTATTTTCTCTGACACTTTCTTGTTTGCTTCTTGTGAGTTTCAATGTTGAGAACCTTGGAGTTTTCAAATGTTTATTTATGCCTAAGTTCATCACAAATGCATCAGAGTGACTGCAGGAAGGAGTTGAAGACCGTGTCTGAAATCAACAAAGCAGCAACTTTTCTCAGCTAGCTCAGAAGAGAATTCTGATTAAATTGAACTTTCCCTGAATGTATTCATGCCCATGTCCCTACTGTTTTCCTTTTTAACCAGTGAGTGCCTTTGTAATGTGTTGGCGTTCCGAACAACATTTTAGAAAGTTTTGAAGGGCATGAACAGAGTCTCAAGAGAGCATGCATATAGCATTTGCTTTTCGTACCCTTTTTGAAAGAACTGAGAATCTTTATTCCCACAGCATATATTATTTTACATGAATATCTCCATTGGACCTCGGAAAACTTGACAATCACAGATTTGTGGCCAAAGAATAAATGAAGATGAAAAAAGTGTGGGAAATCTGATAATCAATACTTGGATATGAAGTATTAGCGAGTTTCACAAATAAATAATCTAAGACGCAGAATCATACCTGACCTTTAAGCTCGTGTTGTTTCTCTTTCAGAGGTATGGCCTTTTTAGTAGTTCCACTGCTCTCATTCTCAGTGCCTTTCACGCCAGTACCTTGATCAAGCCTTCCGATGTTCGAGGTTGATAATCCTTGCATGTACCTGGAAGCAACAACAATCTTTTGCTCTTTGATAACAACTTTCTTTGTGTTCTCTTTGTTCAATTCAGGTGTAACATTAAACTTCGAATCAGCGACATCTTCCTGATCATTTTGAACAACTTCAGACTGTTCCAACATTTGCATTAAATCCTTCGGGTTACCCACAAATGGATGTCGCCCTGGAAGTGGCCTCACCCCTACTAAAGCTGGAACTGGAGTTCCAGGCTCCATTCTTTCAACATAAAAGAATTGACCGAGTTGCAATTTGCTGTTCAATATGAGATCATTCTCCTCTTTAGATAAGGTAACATATGTTGAATGAGAAGAATCCGAGACTTTAATAAAGAAACCATGGTTTGGCCATATTTCTGATCCATTCAAGGCAGGCACAATGCTGATTACTTGTAAAAGGATTGATCTATATTCCCCACGAACTTTTTTATTGGAATTCATACTCTGGAGAAGCTTAATCAGTACTCCTGGAACGAGGGTTGCCATTTTGTTTTGCTGCTGACTACGCAAAAACATAAGATAATATAAGTTAACTAAATTAAAATAATCTGAAAACCATGAGAAGATCCTATGGAAAATGAGATAGGCATTACTGTGGTTTCTTAAGCCAATAGCTGTCCCTGAAAAAGAGTTCATTCATTAATCCTTACATATTTAATACCCATATAGTAATCCTTACAATATCTAATATTCCTTCCGTGTTATTCTATAGCAGTGATTATCTGTTTGACAGGTGACACAGTTAAACAAAAAAAGATTTCGCCGATACCAAAAGTATAAACTCATTGCATTTCCATGGCTAAGAGAGTGTCATTAAGGACTATTAAAATATAGTACTTGGGCTTAACTCAAAACCAAAAGCTAGCTCGGGGAGGAATGACCAAGTCCATATAAGCAGAATATCAGTTTATTCCCTTACCCACTCTAACATCCTCTTTCATGCCTAAACCCAACCGGAGCATGGACTACGAGCCCAAATGAGGATCTCCAAAAAAACCAATATGTACTCTAACCCACTCTAACCACGCGAAAGTCTAAAGTCAAAGACATAAACTTAATAATACAATTTTAGGCTTTCAAGCATTTCAGTAGCAGGAACCTTAGCAGCTCAGTTGCTTGGCTAGCTAATTAACACAACTTTGGATTCTCCACCTTGTAATCTTAATACCCATTTCCCCTTTTTTTTTGGAAAAGCAATCCAGTAGAGACAAACAGTGTAGTCAACCTGTTTGTGTTTTTGCCAGTGAGAGAGAGAGAGAGAGAGAGAGAGAGAGAGAGAAACGGATATGACGAGGCGTTAAAGCATACCAGGAAATGTATAGAAAGACAGAAGAAGGAGAAGAACCCGACGCTTGGAATCCGACGCCTGAACGATGTGGAAGGAAAGCCAAGAAGCAAATATATATATCTCCATTGCAGGCACGTATGTGCTCAGGTTTACTTGACTTCTAAGCTAAGACGCCATCTTTTTGGTCCTATTTGACAGTTCTATGGAGGGCCATTCCATTATCTGGTCCGACTTCAAATGACCCTTATGTCCCCATCCTGAATATGATGTGTTTGAACTTTCAAGGATAATCTGGTCAGTTTACTCTGGATGTTGTGCTGGTAGCAGGGCCATTTCCGGGAAGAGGAGGTGTAGCCATTTGGAGAGGTAAGAAAAGTTGGATTTTGATTTTGCAGTCGTAGGTTGGACTATCAAAAATGACATATCTAATTACTTTTATATCTAAGCTTCAGCTTATAGAGTTTTTGTTTTTTTAAAATAACAGTGGTGTCGAATAAGCTTGTGTATATCTTGACTAATCACCTGCTACCTCTCACCATAGAGTATCCTTTCTTAAAAGACAATTGATTTCTGCTTTGCATGCTAAACGATTAAGCACAGTTTAGTCGATTCAGTCACTCTCTTCAAGAATCCAAAACATTCTGAAAGCCAAACTTTATTGTTGTTCATATTAAATGTTTTGCTAAACTGCTTGTGATAATTTACATTTTCTTCTAAGATTACTAAATATCTAATGGCTTTTGGCATTAATATGATGAAGTAATTCATAAGGACAATATTCTGATGAGTTTCCAATATTCATAATCAGGTTTAAGAAAATGCTAAGGCTTCTGTTTCTGCCCGAACTAAGTTAGCATATAGACCATTAAGATGGGAAGCCATGAGTTTGTCATGGCTTCCATATTCTGCTATCGTGCCTTCCTTCACAACAGCAATCACACTGGCTTCTCTAATTGTGGAAAGCCGATGAGCTACCACAACTGTGGTAGCCCTCTTGGAAATCTTCCTGAGTGCATCTTGAACATGCTTCTCGGATTCCAAATCCAATGCACTGCTAGCTTCATCCAGTAGAAGCATCTTTGATTTCTTGAGTATGGCTCTTGCAATTGCTATCCTCTGTTTCTGACCACCTGATAACTGAACGCCACTCTGGCCAACCTGTGAAATAGTCATCAACAATGCCAAACTCTAGAGATTAGTCAAGTCATTCCACCTTAATGAAATAAAAAACATATGTCGCATGGAGAGGCTTACCTCTGTTTCATACCCTTGAGGAAGCCCACTGATAAATTTATGAATGTGAGCTTCCTTTGCTGCTTCTTCAATTTCAGCCCATGAAGCATTAGGTTTGCCAAATGCAATATTCTCTCTAATGGTGCCAGCGAATAGGGCCGGCTCTTGACTGACCAGGGCTGTCTGCCTCCTCAACCATTTCAAGTTTAGCTCCCTCAGATCAACCCCTTCCATTAGTACTCTCCCTTGTGTTGGGTCGTAAAACCTCTGTATCATCCATATCACTGTTGATTTTCCAGATCCACTTGCTCCAACCAATGCTACCATTGTCCCACCTCTGATCTTCTTTTATAGTTGGCAACCCCCACCTCTGATCTTAAGAGTAAAGTTTCTCAACACTATGACATCTGGTCTTGATGGATATGCAAATGTGACTGCTTTAAACTCTACATCAAATGGCTTGGATATTTCAATCTTCTTTCCTTTTAAATGGTCATTGCCTATTGAAGGCCTACGGTTAAGGATAGCAAGAACAGCAGGTATTGCAGTTGAAGCCATAGAAGTATCTGGGGCAAGGCCAGCAAGTTGTCCAACAGCAAATGAGCTTAGTACAAGTATTAGGAAAATTTTATATATATCGCCAAAATCGGTATAGCCTTGCTTTACCAAGTATGCACCAAACCAGAGAGTGAGGGTATATGCCCCATACATTGCACCTTGAGAAAGGCCTAGTGCTAGACCAAGCATATGTGACCTTCTGACCGATGTTCGCTTGGGCTCGGCTAAAGCTTGTTCAAATGATTTAACAATTTGCTCCTGAGTTGAGAATGTTGCCACAGTTCTTATATTTGACACAGCACCTGCAGCTAT
>DF357756.1:37080-62827 GCA_000787875.1 Solanum virginianum
AGATAGCTCTTCATCTTTTCCTGCTCTCCTTCTTCTTCTTCTTCTCTGAGGCTTCCTTCATGGATAGATTCTAGGAACTTTGATCTTGAGATTTCATATACATTTTTTATTCTTGCCACATCATAATTTGATTTCTCATAGGCAGAGAATTCCTTTTCCTTTAGAACATCTCCCAGATTTGACATAGGATTTGGGATTGCTTCTGAAGCAAGCTTGATTTGATTTCTCATAGGCAGAGAATTCCTTTTCCTTTAGAACATCTCCCTGATTTGACATAGGATTTGCGATTGCTTCTGAAGCAAGCTTGATGAGGCCACAATATGCCCCAGCCTTTTCCATTAGCTGATCATGATTACCTGTCTCAACAACTGAACCACGATCAAGAACAACTATAGTGTGAGCATTTCTTACTGTTGCTAACCTGTGGGCAATCACTAACGTAGTTCTGTCCTTGGAGATCTTGTCAATGGCCCGTTGTACGATGGCTTCTGATTCTGGGTCCAAGGCACTTGTTGGCTCGTCTAAAAGAAGAATTTTTGGGTCTTTAATCATTGCTCGAGCAAGAGCAATCCTCTGCTTTTGTCCTCCAGAGAGTTGGGTTCCTCGGTCTCCAACCTGTACAGGTGCATAAGCTAAGTAGTACCATTACCCTTTTAATATGCATATGGTTATCTCATTAAATCTATTTTTTGGAATAATACAATACATTAAGGCTATCTTATCAGATTGTAATTCAAGGTTGAAAATGCAATGATAATCCATATACTGCACCTGTGTTTCATAGCCTTCTGGAAGCCTTGAGATAAAGCTGTGAGCATTTGCCGCAACACAAGCAGCCACAGCCTCTTTCTTGGTAGCATTTTCTTTTCCCATCATCACATTTTCAAGTATGCTTGTCCCAAATAGTACTGGTTCTTGACCAACCATACCTATCTGAGTCCTCAGCCACTTCACTTGCAATGTTCTTATATCATGGCCATCCAAGGTAATAAGACCTGGCATATATACGTAATTTGTTTTATCATTTGTAACTCTCTCTCCTCCAATATCCCCAATGTTCATTCCACAGGTATAGTTTCTATATAAGAAAGATTCATATGCTTACCCTGAAGAGGATCATAAAACCTTTCTATAAGAGCAAAAATTGTTGACTTTCCACCTCCACTGATGCCCACTAATGCCAATGTCCTAGAAGCTGGAACAACTAAGTCAAGAGACTGGAGAATATGGACAGTTGGACGAGCCGGATATGCAAAGGTAACACCTTTAAATTCAATCTTCCCTTTTATAGTTGGCAACCTCCTTCCCCCTGGACTGTAGGGATCTATCTCTGGCACCCTGTCTATAACTTCAAATACCCTGGCGGCTGCAACAGTTCCTTGTGCAAACTGAGCAAAATAAGATAGGGATAGAGCCAAGCCCCTGCAAAAATCAATATATGCTTTTTTAAGCCAGACTAGATATGCTGCCAATGACAAAAATTTAGTTCTGTTCATGTCAATTGGAAAATTATTATGATTTCCTGGTAATTGAATAGTTTTCAATAAGCTGACTTCTTGATGAGACTGTTAAACGTTTGCTTCCTGGAAAGCTTGAAACTTTTGTGGTACTCAAATTTCATTTATTAAGTTAAGTTGATTAGTCATTAAATCTTCTTCTGGTTGAGGGCTTATACAGAGAAAAATGACAGATTATTTACCTGCCTCCTACATTAACACCAAAGAAACAAGCAATGGCTGCACCACCTGAAAGCTCACCCTTTGCTACAAGGATTGAACCATACCAGAAAGCCAATGCCCATGTTGCATAAGTAACTAAATAAATAACTCCAATTCCTGCTCCTTTAGCAAACCCGACCTTTGCCCCCAAACGCCCCGATTTCTGCAGGGATTCCACATATTTTGCATCTAAATAATCCTCTGCTACAAAAGCAGTTACGGTCCTAATTGAACTCATTGCTTGCTCTGCAATGCTGCCAGCTTTTCTGTAAGATTCCTTTACAAAAGAACAACAAAACTCAATATGCAGTTAAAACTGAACTAAATACAGAAATATTAACTTAAACTTCTTTGTGAAACTATTTGACTAGGAACAAAGTTTTGATGCATTTATTACAGAAGTAATAGGGGGAAAAGGTATATTAACATAACAAGGGAATTTTAGGTTGATGGAGAAAATGTCACATTAGTTATAGCTGATTCTGGAAATTATAAAGGTTTTATGAAATAAATTTCAATAGAATGCTGGGAAACAGTTTAGGACACTCGAAACAGGAAGATTGTCATATAAATTGGAGAGAAGGAATTATGTTGAGTTGCATTCATGCTTCTCACCTCTTCTTTCAGTGTAAGGCCAACATAGATGGCTTTATAAGCAAGACCACAGAACATTGATAGTGGTGTTACTGCAAAAACTGCCAGGGAAACCTTCCATGATCTTCTAATTCCAACTGCATAGCCATTGATGAAAGTGAAGATGTGGTGAACAAAATGTGCCATCTGCATTAGGAACAAAATTACACAGCATCACAGAGACAGTTGTATGCATAATGCTGACATCCCTATTTTGAGATGAAAACATTAAACTGAATATGATACCAGGACAAATTACTGCTGTCTGAAAGAACATTTTAAACCACAGTAAACTAAGAGAATTAATCATTATTTTAAAATATAATGTGGAAATATTGATTATCTTGCATAGCTTATTAAATGAATCAATTTCCACATCTGTGATGGCCAAGTCTGTTAGGACGCACAGAGAAGAATGTGACTTGACTGGTTTTGGGTGCTATGAGTTGTCTTTCGACTGAGAAACGACTCCCAATTTGCTTGTCTGTGCACCCTACCAGTTAATTTTTGTGACATCAAAATAAGTCTTTATCTGCTCCTCTCCAATTATTAAATGATTCTGCAGGCATTTGGTGTATGTTTTCTTTGAATTAGTTTAGCCATTGTATAGTGGGAATGCTAACACACAGCTTATTTCTCAATAAAAAGTGAAAAAATACTAGTTAGTAATGGGCAAAAAATGTACCTTTTCTCCCATTACTTCTTGGATTTGTGCCACATCACTCGAAATTCCATGCATAATTTCACCAGTATTCAGTTCTGTGTCAAAAAATCCAGTATGCTCCAGCCATGACTACCGCTGATAGTCCAGTCATAAGCACGCACACCTGAAGGTTGTATCAACTGTTATAAGATCTCATGGAGGCTCAGAATTTCAATTTATAGGCAATTATGTCTACTTGGATAGTAGCATTCATGACTTTCTCTGTTTTACTGCTCGCGGGATGGAAAGGTGAGGGGTTATTAACTGAGAGCTTTGGGAGCGTACAATAAAATTCTAAGTATATATTACCATTGCTACATCCTTCATCATCTGGTCTTTGTCTTTCTCTATGGCAATTTTGTTTACAAAATCACCAAAAAGATAAGAATACCAAGGAAGAGATCCTCCATTTATTAGAGCCCCGATACAACCCAACAGCAGTAGTACTATATCCAACTTGGTTGAGTATTTGAACAAGCTTAGTAATCCAACTGGCTTAGGAGCTGCTTTGTCATCTTTGTCATCATGTACTGCATGATTCTTGTCAGTATCATCGTACAAATCATTTCCATACAGGTGGAGATTTGATTGTCCAGAATGTTGAACATGGTGACTCTGTTCCTCATAAACATGATCAACACATTTCACGTCATAATCTGATGTATCAGTGCTGAAGCTATGTCCCATCTGGTTGACGTGTCCATGATGACCTTTCACGATGCCATGATTATGAGCATTTGACCTGCAACATCATTTAACATGACTAGTATAATCTGTGCACATGCAAATTAATACTGTGAAACCATTTTGAACTGTGGTGTTTGCTGAAGAGATAATATAATGAAGTAATTCAAAGTTTGTTCTCCCTAACATCATAAGTTTTTAGATGAGATGTTCACATAATTCAGCATATATCATACATTTATATTTCTTATGTTTGAGTCTATCTGTCACCCAATACCAAAACAGAATTTCCATGTGCTTAGAGAAGTTCAAAAAGAACCAAGCCCGCACGTGAAGAGCATGTTGAAGGCAGAATAACTAAGTAATCAAAAGTTTGTTCTCTCTTAACAGTTTTAGGTTTTAGATGATATGATCACACAATTTAACAGTGTCGCTGATGACATGGGTAGGTATCTCACCAGTCAACCTGGAATTGCTTTTCAAAATCTTCTATTCTGTCATAATCTATCGACTGGAGCTCGTCTTTCACTGCCAAAGGACCACTTTTTCCAGCACTAGTCCCTTCTGTGATAGTTGTCAATCTTGGAGATTTGGGGGGCTTGCCCTTATATTCACGAGAGAAATGATTCCTTGAGATATAAGAATTATCATTAGCCCTGGAATCAAAACTTTGAAGCTCAAGCCTTCCAGATGGCTGCATACCAGAATAAGAATGATCGTAAGATGGATTAATGAAGTTACGAAAAGGTCCATCAGTCGTTCTCGATAAGTAATAGTCATTAGCTGATCTCCTGAAAATCCTACTGCCATTTTCTGCTGAAGTGAAAGAAGTATCAGTTGCTGTCCATGGACTTAGTGCTGCACTAAGGTCGCGATTATCACGCCATCCTGTTGGATTAAACTGCCAAGAAAGCTCCCCTTGCCATGACCTGTCACGTTGACGGATTCAGAAATTTTAACAAAGTGATTCAAAATCTATATATATATAAACACCACTCATCATATTCCATCCTGTAGCACCTCTCCAATCAATAGTTTATGTGCATTTAGCTTGTTTTTTGCCTATTTGCATCGTCTTTCTGTCAAAGGGGACTCAATTGAACTTCTTTCAATACACTTGACTACATACACTACTGACCTGTCATTGTCAGAGGTAAAAGGACTAGCAGGGGTGGGATTGGGCACACGGCTGTGGGAACTACGCGTTGACATTGAAAATGATGTGGAGGGTTGCTGTGACACCAACGGCGTAGTATGTCTTCTCTGCCTAGTCGTGGAAGACGAGAACTCGGAATGAGCCATTTGGAATATTGTTGTTGATGGTGAATTCTTTTCTGTGTATGGTTCTGTTCAAGTTATAGTATGGTAGACATAGACAAAAATGAACATAAAAGGATATACAGCTCTTTTAGCAGTTGATCCTAGGATAAATAAGCTTTGCACAACAAAAGGCCTTTGATCAATCCGCCTTACTACAATGCCTTTGGTTTCTCCAACACTAATAGGAAGTGGTTAAATACCTTTTTGTCCAAAAATCTTAAAGTTAAAAGTGACAAGAAAATATTGTGAGTAACCAATCATCATTTTTTTTTTTTATAAACAAAGCTGATGACTGTTGACTGCTTTCATAATCTATATAGAGAAGAAAAAAGTAAAGATGTTATATAGCTAGCAAACTTAGTTTTAGTTAGTGACATTTGGTAGGCCGGCTTTTAGTTTATTGTATACGCTGACCAGCCGGCCTGAGAATGAATTGTGCTCTTGACAATGGGCAGATGTTCATAGAGCATAGATGGTGAAGTGTGGCAAACTCCAAAATTTCGCTAAAGATATTCAAGGTTGAAATATATGTATGATAAGTATTTTTTATTTGTATTACACTATATAGTATATATAATCTTTCAATAGAAGGTGTTGAACTAAACACCCTTCATTCTATGTGGCTACGCTATGGGATGTAGGATAGATACAGATTTAAGACTTTAATTTTATGTGGTTAAGGTTCTTATGTTAAAACTATGAGTTTAGAACTTCATATTTATCGTACTACCATATCAACTTATCATGATTAAGTGATTTAACAAGAAGGTATACTAATAAATCATGTTTAAGTAGTAAAAGTCCATGCAAAAACCTAGGAATTAGTGAGTTAGCGTCTTTATTTTGTTATTTAACTAGTTTACCCCTTGTTAATATCTCTACATCTTGTCCTTTGAAGTGTCATTAGCATTTGAAAGAAGACGTCGTTTCTCTTTTTGAATTCTCTTCTTTGTAACTTAACCAATTATAGTCATCATTGTTTCAGAGCAGAGACAGAAGTTGAAATTTCGGGATTCCAAATTTTAAGACCTCAAGAAATCAATCAAACGATAAAACAAAATGGTTTTTCGACAACAAAACTGCTCACAAGAACTATGATCTAAATGTGTGTGTGTAGGTATGTATATATAATAAGATACGTAATTGCTTCCTCTCAAACTAAATCGCGTTGTACATAGAAAAAAAAATCAAATTATAAGAAACGTGTTAATCATTCAAAAACACCCTTCAATAATTCCAAATTCGATGATTTAGAAGGTCTTATTAATTTATACAACAAGAATTCAAGAAAGTCGTTGAAACTGACTGCCAGTAATGAAGACAAACACAAATTTAGACAATATTGTGTCTTAGCATGAAGATGAACATAATTTTAAGATATTCCCTCAACTTCTATGCAGATTTGCACAGCATGTTACAATATGCAGAGGAGCTAAGCCTTTCTAGGAAACAACATTTTGTCAACTCCATTATAGTTGTGTCTTACAAGTGTAAAAGTAGGCATAATATAATAGCTTCAACCTTCTAAACTGCCCATATTTGATAGAACAAAAATTCACTTCTGATATTTACCAAAAAATCAAAAGTAAATAGCAACATAAGAAAGAATGCTATGACTACCAAAATCACATTAACGTTCCGCCATTGTCCTCTCAAGACAATATACAACATATATTCTGGGACAACTACTAGAAACAGATAAAAGCACAAGCAAGGCTTTAGAAGCCCCTTGATTACTAAGTACAAGTATACAACATATTTTAGATGATAGTAGCGCTTCTACCTTGACCTCTTGCTCCGAAATATTGTCTGAAGTACGTGAAATCAAGGCAATTGAATCTTATCCTTTGAGATAGTTATCTATTGATTTGGATACTCACTTTGGCTTTGAGTCACTTCCCTTGCTTCTGAATGTCGACAAGGAGAAGAATGATCTTGGAGCTGTAAAATAATTAGGAGAAGAGAAAAGTCAAGATTGCATACTGAAGCATTAAAATATTTACAAAATACTTGAAGTGATTACTCCATATATGAGCCTTGGAGTTTCCGTTACAATAAGATGTGTAGGTCGATGTGTAGGTCGGAACTAGTGTGATCATAAAGTTAGTTATATATTATGTTCTATTATATATTTCAATATTCACCTATATAGGTTGGAATGAAAATAATCTAATCCAATTCACACAAGTTTATGTCAGACTTTCTGCCTGTCTATGAAAACACTACACGGGCTTGTGTTTGCTAAGAAGACTGACTTCAGGTGAGTATGTTTGGAGATAGCTGAATACCTGAATGGTTACGACCTTACTTGAACAGATTTGCTCTATAGGCTCATACCACTTTATTCTTGAGTTGTCAGCAGAATATTTGCAAGTTTAGGTTGTTGGCCAAGTTTTGCTTCTTGTGATCAATTTCTGATGGTGTGATCACTTACCTTTTCGAATCTAAATTTTAAATCAGAATTCAAACTAAAGCTAGATAGAGTCGATACAATTTAAAATGGTGACAAAAACAATAATATCTCTTAAAATACCGATTAGATTGAACAAAAAGAGCCAACACCAATAAAATGTCTGATGACCAAAATGAAGCATCAAAACCCTTACTGTCCCACGAAGCAAGTGACGAGTGCTCTTCGACCAACCCAAACCAGAAAAGAAGCTCTATATTTCTTCCATGTCCAATCTCTTAATGTAAGTCAGGATTGAGACCTAATGCAATAACAAAAACATACCCAGTGTGATCCCACAAGTAGGTCTAGGGAGGATGGCATGTACACAGACTTGAACAAGTGAACAGTGTGAAAGTGATTGTGACCTAATGCATAAACTGGAAATGTGGAAATGATATTTTATGATAACGATTTTATGGAGCTGGCTTGCAAATAGGTCCATACAAGAGGCTTACTAAACTTTAACTTTTCTCCTTTTCAGCCAGGACAATCTCTTCACATGATGACATCGCATTATGCACAAGACATAAAACATAAAACACAAAACATAAGCAACAAGACAGAATGATCTAACTTTTTAAACTAGCTGATCACCTTTTATTGAGCTCCCTGATAAATGATCCTCCCGCAATTTGAAGTTAGCTGGAGGTGCTGGGATTGAACTGCGCAAGGCTTGAACTGCCAGAAGAGAAGCACTGGGTTAGTGACTTGAAAAAGCTATATACTGAAGTTGAAAGACCAAAGGCCAAACAAAAAAAGATGGAATCAGAAACAAAAAGACAAGCAAGAGCGCCAGCTGAACAATTCCCAAACAATCTCATTTCCAGATATCCAAGTTTAAGTATGAACTAGCTTCAAACATCATAGCTACATTCCCTTAGTATGCTTCTTTCTCTACACAAAAACTATTTACAAAACTACCAGCAATAACAGAGAAAAAGCTAGAATTGTATAGATAAACAAAACACAAAGAATCTGTACGACTATCATGTGCTACTGGGTAAGTTTTCTGGATATTAATGAACAAAAAAAAAAAAAGAACTGTCAAACTCTAGAAACAAAATTGAACATCAAAAGTTGTTCTTGAGGCAACAAAAAATCCACCCTACAGAAACAAGTATAGTTTGTTTGGGGAGAAACACATTATTTCACCTTGTTCACTGAAAAATTCGTTCTCATAAAAGCTATCATCAGATGGATGTTCCTGAGAGAAGCCCATTCTTGACTTTCTTAAATCATCTGAAGATCGATTAGAAGGGTCACGTCCATCTTCTGTATCATCATCTCCTTCAGAAGTGGTAGCAGAAATCCAGTCAACCAAATTATCTGTGCCACGATTTTTCCTCCCAAATTTCAGAAACCGTTTAAATCCTCTGGCCATATCTTTGCGTGATTGATTATGAGAAGAATTTGCCACGAGCATAGGTTTCTGAGCCATTCCCCATTTCTTCCTCATTCTAGCTGCATCACTATCTGTTTGACTTAGAGAATGTGAATTCCAAGATGCAGGACTTCCCACAGGAGAGTCCATGGATGCATCAACATCTGACATCTCATGAGGATAAGAAAAAGGGTGATGAGCATGTGTACTCCATGACACAGGACTTTCTCCCGGTGAATCTTGTACAATTCCAACAGATAACAACTTGTTTGAGACCATAGAAGGCAATACAACTTCTGAAGCAGAGTTCACTTGAGAAAATGATCTCAGAACATCACCATTCTCTGATCCAGAGTTTTCCAACTTCTCTGAATCATGGATCAGTCTTGGTTCCCCGTTGTCAAAGTCTTCCTGAATTTTAGCAGTCATGTCCTCAAATTCTTCCTCTTGTTCATCAGGGCCCCTGCCTTCAGAGTCTTCGGGCTCAAATACCATATCATCATACTCATCATCATCGTCCACAATCTTAGATACAGCAGAAGCCCTCGTCTTAGTCAGACCACCTCTAGAGCTGAAGTCAGGATTCTTACCCTTCTTTAGTAAAGTCTTCGAACCAGAACTCTTTGAAAATTTATCAGTGATACTCTGGTCCATTTCATCTTTGTCAAACTTGAGAGGTGTTAGAACAACACCATCAGAATCGAAAGTGGATGCCTCCCTAAATTCCACAACATTGGCGGAGCTTTTTCTCAAGGATTGTAGTCTTCGTGATTTGTCCTCCTTGATAAGGGATACCTCTTCACTTGTGCTTTTGCCACGGGTGTAATTTCTAGATTGTGAACGAGTTGTTTTACCAGCTGTGGAAGAAGGTTTGGTGTTCTCTTTTCTCATATCAGAGAAGTTTGGGACAGACTGTGCCAGAGGATTTTCAGATTGAATCCTCCGCTTACCTGATGTATTATTAGAAGCTTTCCCAGAAGACCTTGGAACAGGTGCTACTATGGTGCGAGGTGTGGATGAAGACAGACCTTTGCCAGGTAAAGGCTTCTTGCTCCGAGTGCTTTTACGAACATCATCACCGAAGGATGTTTCATCGAAAGACCTGTCTTCACCATATTTTTTCAGCTTCGATAATTCAGACATATCTTCTTCATTATCACTTTGCTCAAAAACTAATTGTTGCTGCGAAAACAAATTGTTTCAGGGTCAAGTACATGTAACTCTAGAGACCAAACCAACAATAAGTAATAGAAACAGCTACCTTATATATGTGTGGGTAGTCTTTCGATACGTATTATAGAATAGATCAAGAACTATACCTGGTCTCTCCTTAGAATAGACCTCGAATTATATGATCTGAGTCTCTCAGCACGCCTATGGGAACTAGAAACCCTACTGTCTTTATCAGCAGATCCAGCAAACTTGGCCTTCATCTCAGCTCTACTCCTCTCAAGGCTACTTTCCAAAGCCCTCAGTTTGGCCTCCTTCTCTGTTCCCTTAGAAGTCCATTCTTCCCTGAGTTTTGTATCTCTTTTCTGCATATACCTCTCATAGGATTTTCCGCGAGAACCATCCGAAAAACTTAGTTCAGAGAAATTCCTATTTAGAACATCCTTGGAACTTGAGGCAGGTTCATTAAACGAATAACTGTCAGAAGTCCTAACATTATTATTATCTGCCACAGATTTCCTGTAGGATGAACTAGCAGATGGACGGCTTTGCACGTCACCTGGCCTGCTTCTCTGGGCAGAATTAGATTTATCACCAGGAACACGTAATTTGTGTTCAGCAAAAAGCTTCTCTAGCTCATTAGCTTTCATTTTCAAGTCATCATTCATTTCGTGGTTTGCTTTGGGCTGCCGCGCTCTCTGAATTTGCTCGATAGGGGGTGTCGAAAATGAGTCAAGTCCCCCCTCAGCCTCCAAAACCACTTTACTTGAGAGCGGTGTTTTGCTAGTTCCAGACATGATCTCAAACCCCCTATCTTGAGTCTTCTTGACCAGCTCAGCTGCACTGCTTTGTTTCTTAAATTTCATTGGTTCATGTCCAAGCTCTTTGACCTTTGACTGAGAAGCATTAACGAGTTTCTCAGATGGAGACAGCTCACCCTTTTCAACTTCCTCAGATTCAGAAAGTGTTTGCCGTCTTGACTGCAGATTCAGTGGATTACCTTCGAGGACTTTAGCAGCAGAAGTTTCTGTAACTCTTGATGTAGAACCACTATCCAACTGGGCAGAGGCCCCTACGGTCCTTGGAGGAGCTTTATCCCGCTTAGAAACCAAATGATCAATTGATCCAGTATCCTCCTTCTGATGCCAAATCTCGGTCCACACAGCTCCAGATTGCTCTGGTAGACTACCCTGGTCCTTCAGGCCAACAATCTGATGATTAACTTGTCCTTTGCTCCTCTCAAGCTCCTTACCCCCTTGAGAACCCTTGAAGTCTGTGTTAGTAGTCAAACCACCATCAGCACTTTTACCCATATGAGTAGTAGAGAATGGCCCTCCAATATCCGGTTGATTTTTCACATTCTTATCCTCAGCCCTACTCATATGTGAGCTTGACCTGGTCTTCCCACGGCCCTGATCAAGATCAAAGCTACCAGAATTTGAGTTTGGCCTGGTCCTGGGAGAATCTTGGACATTCTTATTATGATCATCCAATCTGCTTTCACCACGTACATCCGAGGCAGAAGATGATGTGCATAGAGGACTTTCATTATCCTTCCTGTCACCACCCAAATCAATACTCATATCACTGGCACCACTCCATCTCCTCAACACCGGTGGCACCGAGACATCAGATGACAACCTACGTAGCTCTGGGGTTTTCACCACAGCAGGCTTGCCGCTGCCCCCAGAAATCTCCTTCTGTTTATTTTCAAACATGCTGATACGTTCTTGTACACTCAGCCGCCTTTTCAGTTTTGCTTGATCATTAGATTTCTCTTCCTCCTCTTTCTCTTTTTCCTTTTCAACAATGGAACCTTTTTCTTCTTGTTCCACGCTGGACTCATGGGATTGTGGTTGCTGACACGCTGAGGACTTTTCAGAGCCGGCAGAGTGGGACCCAGTAGGTCGTTGGTCGGGAGTAGTGGGGTCCTCGTCAATGGACATGTCGGATCCATAAGAACATCGTACGGCTCCATCTTCTCTTCCAGACACGTCCCGTAAGCTGATCAATTCTGGCCGCCTCTCTTTTAAGGTTAAAAATTTGTTGCAGGCCTCGCTGAAATACCAAGACAACCATATCAGTCATCAATGCAAATCTTGAAATAAATAAAAACTATATACACCTTTTTTAATGAGCTTAATTTTAAAAAAAAAAAAACACACACACACAGACTTTTCAGAAGTCATATTAATTGATACCTCATTTAATTGTGAGAAAAATATTTATGTTCCCTCTGTCCCAGATTAATTAAATTTTTAGTTTAAATTATTTAAAGTTCAAAGTGAATGTTTGAAACTTTTTTCATATTTGCTCTTTTCATTTATTGAACTTTTATATTTTCTAGGAGATAAATTACACTATATATTTATTGTTTTACAAAGGGTAATAGTGGAAAGTATGGTCTAAATCTTATCTTTGAACGTTTTCTTAATATATGTACATTAACTCACAAATTCAATTAAAATGGGACAGGAAGTAACTCAATACTGTTACCTTTCTCCAAGAAACGGAAAAAAAGAAATAGGGGTATTTGGTAATTAATTTGGACATGAGTAAGTCAGATGGTTCAGAGTTAGTCATGTATAAAATTAATAGGGAATTTAGTTTACAATTCAAAAACTCGCAAATCACGAGAAAACTTATGTATAATTTTATATGAGGTACAAGATGTGTAGAGATTAGTGTGCTCTTAATCTGTTAATTGTTTAATTAGTTGGTTACTTAGTTATAACTGTCACATGGTTAGTTAGTGTGAATAGTTGGAGTTAGTTGAGAATGGTATGTATATATACACATTGTACTCAGTCAAGAGTTTTTTGAAGCAGAAAATTCAATTCCCCAATTTCCATCTCTTTCTCTCCTGTTATTCCCACTGCATCATTAATGATGAGCAGCCATTGATGCTAGATCAAGGTTTTAACAAGATGGAATAACTAATATATAAATAATTAAAACTAGTACAACTAATCCTTGAATAAAAGTACATAGATTTTCTCATAATTGATCTCTGTATTACTAATATATGCATAATTTTAACCAGCTACAAAATGACTCCTTAACGTTAAGTTGAAAGGTTTTACAGTTCTCAATTTACATCTGCAAAAATTAAACATAAACTACAATTTGCAATACTCTCTGTTCGAAACAAGCAAGGTGCACATTTCTAATAACCTGATATCTGGTTGAAACAAAATTTTAAAAAGCACACATAGCAAGTTTGATTAAAAAGAAGCTGATTTTCAAGTACTTCATCAAACTAGATATACTTTATTCAATTATTAGCTCGGTTTATTTCCATCCATAACCCCAAAGACAATCGAAAACGTAAAACCCAGGCTTTGATCTAATGGGAGAGTATGGTGTGTAGATTAGGCACAAATCACTAGTAGAAATCTTGTCGCAAACTAAACCATGGTATTAAGTAGAAAAGGCTAGAGGGACGGGTCCATTATCCACCAAGTTTTGAACTTTGCACCACGGGATCTTGGAGATTTCTTGGTTATCAAAAATTGATAAGCTCAGCTTTTCTCTATTAGTTTCAATCTCCGTTTCTCCAGTTATTTAAGTGACAAGGAAAAAAAGAACATACAGGCTTCCTTTTCCTCTCCACCTAAGAACATACAGGTTTCCTTTTCCTCTCCACCTTTTTGTGACACCATTCCTAGTGTCTGAATGTAGTACTTCATAGACTGCCCAATGACAAATTAAATACTCAGGAATAAAAACCTAGGAGTTCAGCGTTTCACAAGTTTTAGTGTAATCAATTGACTCAACCAAAGGGCTTTGACACAAAAGTAGCTGAAAATATCACTTCCTTCATTTCAGTTAATTTGTCTTACTTTCCTTTTCAGTTTGTTCCAAAAAGAATGCCTCTTTTTTTTTTTTTAATAACTCTTTAATTCCAACTTTCCACGTGGCATGTGGAAAGTTAAGACCACGAAATTAAAGAATATTTTGATAGCTTCTACATATGTTTCATTTAAGACCACAAGATTCAACAGTTTCTTTTACTTATTAAACTTGGTGCCAAGTCAAAACAAGACCAACAAATTGAAGCGGACGGAGGACATTTATTTAGGTCTCAGCAGTTAAATCTAAATTGAATATATCTAGCATCAATATCATACTTCAAAGTCTGGCACAAATTATGCTACTGTGAATGAAGTAGAATACTAAGAGCTACATGACCTTGAATAAAATTTCCCTGCGTACATCTGTCAGCTAGGCCAAAAATGGGGCAGATCTCATGTTTCATAATTTCATTGTATTTCCTCAAACTTGTTCTAGTGTTCATGATTAAACATGAGACGTTTATCCTTGATATGTAGATTAAGGTCTCAAGTGTTGCCATTGTGCTTTTTGCTGGACCTCAGAGACAGTTCAGTTGGAGTTTCATGAAACACGGTTTGCTTCCCTGAACCATTACAGCTTCTCCCAGGTTTTGCCCACGATTTATCTAGATGTTGAGAATCTACTTACTTAGCAATAAATATCTAACTAATAGACAACCATCCTGGCTAAAGAGGTACATAATTCTCCATTGTCCTGTTGATATTAGAAAATATATGCTCACTCTGAAACCACAAACTAAAAATAAAAATATATGCTCACTCTGAAACCAAGGACTAAAACTTAAATCTATTCTTACTCTGAGATAAAGGACACCATATTTTGGTATCACTTGCTATTTGTTGGGTTATCACTATGGTCAATTTTTTGCTTCCATGACTCATCTCTCATCTGGACAAGGTCAAGGATAAGCGAAGAAGCTTTCCGTGCCTCAGAGGCAACTATATTTGGTCTTTTATTTGCTTTCTTAGGCAACATCACCTAACAACTAAAATTGCAGCTCCAACAAGTATACCCCGAACCAAACATTTGTTCCCTTTTCTTTGGTTAACCTGCTAAATCAAATACAATGGTCACCTGGCATCATTATGCAGATATGGGAAATCCAAACAGCAGTGCCCTCCTATGTTAAACTACAACAATTAGGATATTTTGACGAGCCATGATTCTTCTGCAAGCAGATATGCAGGGAGGGATGAAGGAGGAGCTGAGAAAATCTAGAGACAAAGTCAAAGCACCACGATCTTACTTCAATCTAGGGGCACCAAACCGCTCTGAAAAAGTCTGAAGTTCAGATACCGTCTCCAGATTGAAACCAGCAGCTGCTGCACGAGAACAAGCTGTATATAAGTCATTCTGAACCGTAGTAAGCCTCACATCAATTGCTCGCAGTAGCTCCTTCCTGTACATAGGTAGTAATTAATATGAAATAAAGATGCTTACTAGGCAGCAAAGCAATAATCAATGGTAACAAGCAAAAAATGCATAAAGAAGCAGAGTAAGAAGTTACTTTGTCGCATCAGCTGCTACGGTAACCCCAGATCCACCACTACCTGGATTAAGTAATAAAGCAAAAAAGATTGTCAGATAAGTACCACTATAGGGCCGTAGAATCAGTGGAGTTGAACAAAATGGTTCTTAACAAATTCAGTCTTTACTTCATACCCAAATTACCCAAATTTAACAACAGCAACATATACAAAGAGGAAACAATTAATCTCAAGGCCAGGGAGCAAAGCTTCCATTTCCGACAACCAACAATCCCAACCTTCGCTAGTTGGCTTATTCTCCTAGACCCCCCATAAGAGAGAACAGATAGATATTTAAGGAGAAGAAAAATTAGACATGATCAGAGGTAGCTTAGCAGAAAGGAGATCCAATAAGACATGACTGAAGTAGCTTAGCAGAGTCATATTTCCTCTAAGTTCTAAGGTTACATTCATAATGTACTTGACAAAATGTGAAAGCTCAAATTTGGTTTATTGGGTAATCTTACCGGTCCCATTAAACTGATCGCCTGTTCCCTGAAATAAAGAAAGGAACAAGTGATTACTGTTATTATCTGATAATCTTAGTCAATTATTAAATGAAGGTTACAGTGAGTCCACGACAGTTTTTTCCACCTGTGAATATAATTTTCGGGCAGCTTCGAGCTGGGACATTTCTGCATCCAATGTGTTGACAAGCTCCAGAACTTCTGGCGTGCTGACAAACCTCACAAACCTGCAAATCAAGAGAGAAAAAACAAATCATCCTTCACTTTCCCCTCCTTTCTTTTTAGCATTTTTTGGCAAGTTGCAAGTGACATTACCTTTCTAGGGTTCCTTTCGTGAACCATGATTCAGCCTTCTTCCGCCTTTCAACTTCAAGCTTGATAGTTTGAACAGCCAATGCAACTTGCTCTTCTGCAATTTGCAAATGGGTCACAAAAGGCTTCAACAATCCTGATGCTAGTTTCTCCGTGTTTCCACCACGAGAAACAAACAATTCGCATCTGCCCAAGCAAATCCAACAATACCAGAACTATTAGTGCATTCATTCTACATTTCAATAACAAACGCAAAAACTATATCCACCACTCACCGAGAACGCTTTGGTGACAGCTGAAAGATAGCATAATCAAGTAGTGCATCAGATTCCATCTTTGCCCTCCCCCTCAAGAAAACAGCACAGTGTTCCCTTTAGCTTCTTTCATATAACCTCCCCACCTCTTCAATCCAGACAAATACAATCAATCAACAATGAGCACAACCCACTTCCAAACATCCAAATCTTAAAAAATGACTAAGTTTATATTGAGAAACAGAAGTAATACACTAACAAAAAAGGGATAAAGACACAGCCTTTAAAAGATGATAGATCTCATCTGATTTCAATACAACATACATTGCTGAATAGCACATTTCCTTCAGATCCACTTACACGCAAAACACAGTTCCAAATACTAAAAAAATCCAATCTTTTAAGCTAAACTAGTGAAGTCATGAGAAGTCAATGTCGTTGGAACACAAAACCCTAACAATTAGAAATTGGGGAAAAAATGATCTTTAGAAATCAGAACTCACCCAAGGCAATGTGAAGGCGGAGATCTTGAGTAACGGGTACTAGATCCACGGAATCCGGTTCATACCCGAACCGACATTTTAGTTTGTTTAAGCTGAATGTCAGTTAGAAAAGAGAAAAGACTTCAAATTTATTACTGAATTTCTTTCTTGTGAAGAATGGGTTTTGGAGGTTTTCCCCAATTTCAAAGAAAACCCTACAATGGATTTGGCTTTACTCTTATTTTTCCATTTATTTATAAAAAATAAGGAAATGTATGTACAGTAGAGAGTAACAGAGAAAAAATGGTGACCGAATAGTAGAATAATAGATGCAGTAGAGAGAGAAAGAGAGAAGAAATTTGAGCTTCGGACAAAATAAGTAATCTTTAACTAGGAGGAAAGACAAAAGAGAAATTTCATTATGCGGGTAGATGTTTTCAAATTAGCCAATCAAAGATCGCCACCTGTTTGTTGTCTCCCCTCTCTAATTTTTTTCCCACCCGGTGTCCGTTATCCACGTCGGAATCCGACTATATTCGAATTCGTGTCGTGTAGATCTCATTTGGAGAAAACATTCTTTGCCAAAGATTTTTTCATTTCATGGCGCTAGTTAAGAAAAAAAATAATTTCATCTGCTTCACTACATTCTTTCGTGATTCCCCATCCTTTATTTTAAATACTCACAACTATGGATGAGTTTTTTTAAAATTATTATTGTTGTTGTTTTATGGTTGAAGTTATAGAAAATCAACACCAACAATTTTCAAATTTTACTACTTTTGGCTCCCTTTTTCTTTCAAAGTTTTCTAATTCCTAGTATAAAAAATACTTACGTAATGTATTATTAATTATTAAATTTTATACTTGTTTTTCTTCTCTTTAGGTGGAACATGTTTTGTTCGGTGGATATTAAGAAACTAGTTAATTGATGTATTTAGTATGAACAATTTTCTATGGTATTTGTCTCATTATAAAAGTTTCGGTAATGAAATAAGGGATAAATACATAATAATAACTAATAAGAGAAGGGAAAAATTAATGGCAAATGTGATTTAAGTTGCATGAATTTATAAGATTCATGATCATGGAGAGTCAAGAATATTTTGTTTGCATTGATAGCAGTTACTTTCTATATTTAAATTAAGAATTATGATTTATAATGTTTTATTTTATCATAAAATTGATGTATAATTTTCATTTTGGCAATGGTGATGTTATTTTGAGATAATTACTCTTTAATGTAACTTATAAAGTTATTTTACATAATTTAGGTAAAAAATTTAATGCTTATCTAAATCGATCCAAATGAGGAGCTTAAGAGACCTGGAGGTTTGTCATGTGTCACAAAAACCCTCCTGACGTCTACAAAATTTAAATTTGGAGTCAAATGATAGATTTTGATGAGACAAATCCAATATAACTAGAATCATCTCAAAATTTTATTTACAATTTCAAAAAGTCACAAAATATAATCGCGATTACCACAGTGAAATCTTAAGAGCAAAATGTCTACTCCTAAAATTTTATTCTACATGACAGTGCATAAGATTATATAATATTATTATTATTAAAGATTATATATGGGGGTGCATGTAAAAATTGTTATATAAAAGTTTTGTACAGCGAATGTATATATTATTGTATATTGAATTGTGGTTTGGACTAAAATTTTCTGATTAAAGTTTTTGAGCAATATTTTTGCAATTAAATTAGGTGATGTACTCCATAATCTTTTAACGAGCATTTAACTTCCATATTAACGTGCATTGACATGTTTCATTGTAACATCAACTAATTGTGTCTGAAGTTATTTACTTTACTAATTAAATTGCTAATAATAATTAACATTAATTTATAATAGACATTAAAATATTACACATGAACGTGCAACGATATGTTAAAGTAATACTAGTATCAAAGTTGAATCTGGTTCTCTGACATAACTGGCAAAGGAAATGTCCTTTCTTTGACCTTATTAATTAAAGATCATGTTCTTCTCATTAACTTAATCCACCAACTAATGAAGCTTATTATAAATTAATTAACTCTAATAACTATCTGAAGACCTTTTATATGGGTAGCAAAATACAGTATTGCCCCCTATCCATGAGCTAGCTTAATGGTTATGGGCTCACTAAATAAGTACTACGATGATCAATTTTCGCAGACAGCTACTTAAAAATATTTTAATGCTCCATGGCTATGGTTACGATAATTACATTTCATATATAAAGTTATAGCAGTTTTTGTATAATTTGCGTAACATTTGTATATGTTTGTATGATTCGATAAATAATTCGCAGTTTTTGTATAACATTTGTATATTTTATTATACAATTCATGCACAACGTTTGTATAATTCGCTATACAATTCACCATGCTTTTATATTTCATTATATAATTTAATTCGCGCACAACGTTTGTATAAATCGCATGAATTATACAAAACTCAAACTGTAATTATAGCTAGATGTTATAATTAATTCAAATTATAGTTATATTAGCTAATTAACTAGTATATGTTCGCTTATTCACATAATTTTTTCATAAATAAAAGTATCTTAATCCCTTTTAATTTTTTTTCTTTTTATTCCCCTTTTCTATGTCAATCTCATGTGTAAAACTTGTTATGCATACCACATGATGGACAAACTTGTTTCGTACGTCTTTGGCCCAACAAGAATAAGTGTTACTCATGACTATTTTTTGATGCTGTGTTAAAAATTTTAGCTTATAAGTTTTGTGGATTACAATTTTTTTTATTTATTAAATTTTAAATAAATTTTGACATAAAGCTATTGAGTTCTGACGAACCAATAGTTTCTTCTCGATTATTCTTCGTCACTTCACTGATATTCACGTTTTAGAAAAAATAAATATTTTTCATGTGAGTTTTATGCTGCAAGCTAATTATGATCTGTTGCAACTTAATTGCAGGTTTGTAAATTTAATGTTCAGATTGACTATTTATTCATTTATAATTTTTCCACGCATTTTACTTGATTGCTGACAATTCTAAAAATGTATTCAAAATTTGTAACAATATGTTTGTTTATTTGTTTCAATTTTTTTGCATTTACTTAGATTTAAAATTTATTAATTTGGAACAATATATTTAAATTGTATCTAGAAACTTTATTTTACATTGCTTCAAACAACTTTTATGTCCTAACTTTCTATTTCTAATGCTAACCACAGTTCACGCAAAGGTAACTAAACAGAACAAACACACCATTCTGGAAGACTTCAAAATGATGTCCATTGCACATGTAGTTATTACTCTACAGTGTTGTAAAACTAGAACAATTGTTGATTAATCCGTATTACTAAAATACTTCGAATAAAATTTTTGTAGAAAAAAGTTGTAGAACAAAAAACCTTGGTAAAACAAAAGTTTTTATATAACAAATCTTTGTCGAAGTAATAAACACAAAGATTCTAGCAAATTTTCAAAACTAGAAACTAAAACTAATAATGAAGCCAGAATATATAGGGGGAAAGCAAAAAATAAAAATTGACAAGAAGAAAATTTATTCCACTGAATGTACAGTGTGCCTTTACGAAAATTATTCCCCTTAAATACCAAAGGTTAATGAAATATATCCTCCCAAGATATAATGATTTTACTCACCCGTATAGTCATACCTAAAAAATGATGTCAGCGAGGCACTTAACGGAAGCAAAGTATACTAATACTAAATTTAGTTGTGCAGAAGAAGAAAAAGTAATTTAGAAATTTCATTGTTAGAAATGAGTTAAAAACCTCTTTATTTTATAACAACAAATGATAGTGGGAACAACTGCTTGTTGTGTCAGGCTAGAAAGGACGTAATCCTTTGAAAAATCACAATTTTTCCTAAAAATCACCTCTTCATCTTCTATTCACACATTTTAAAATTCAAACACGATTAACATATTTTCTCAGATTTAACGTCCAATTCATAACCAAACCAAACAATTAGTTCTGTATAACTTCTTTTAGCAGCATGAATCGTGTGATATGCCATCAAAGATATGGTGGGATAAATGTGATTCCTCATTCCTCCATCTTAATCAAAAGTCTCGGATTTGAAGAATGAAGTTGCTGCTGTATGAGGCAAGTACTGGACATCTTTAATGAACCTAAGCTTCATAAATAATTTGGAGTTTGTAGAAGTTGAAGGATTATTTTGTTCTGTTCTCCTTGTTTTTTCCTTTCTAGATCAATCTATATAAAAGGAAAGGCAATGATGGAAAAAGACGTAAACTTTAGTTCAGTTAAATGAAGTTTCAATTGAGAACTATGAACTATATGATATTCTACAACTTGGGTGCTTTCAAATGAAGATATAGTTTAGCAGTAAAACTAAACACATTACAAATACAAATCTCTGTCAGATAACCGAGCCCCATGGATCTTTATTAGGCCTTAAATACTGCTATCACTGTTGTTGTTATGGTTGCTGGTGGCAGCGGCATGGTTGTTGCTGTGGTGGTTGCTGTTTCCACTTTTCCTGTGCTTCAGCTGTGAAATTTCCAATTGTGTATTCATGAAGAACTGCATTCTCTGCAATTCCATTTCTTTCGCGAATTTCATCCTCTGCTTCTCCATCTCCACCATTTGTTGCAACTTCGCGCTTTCTGTTTGTTCATATGCTTCCCCAAATTTCAGAATTGCCCGCGTCAACTCCCTCACTGAATTCCCCCAATTTTTGTTTCCACCCTCCTTTCCACTAGCTTCCCCGATTCCAATTCCACTGTGTGTTCCCCCCTGCCTTATTGTGCTTGAATTCGGCATTTCCTTCTGAAATCTTGGCCTCTTTTTTTGATAATGTACCGGGAGGAAAACTGTCTGTTGAAGCAGGTGAAAGCTCCGGTTCTGATTCGGATTCAGATGTGTCTGAATCCATGTGAGGCCTTCTCCGGGATGGTTGTTTCTGCTTCTGCAGCTGTTGATGTTGTCGAAGCTGAGGAAGGGACCTGACTCCCATAGGAATACCCATCGGCACCTGTTCATTACCTGAATACAAATTAGAGGGTCCAGCAACGCCGGCGGCGATTGTAGGATTGATCTTAGCCGTCGGACCTATCAACTGATCGAGCTTCTCAAAGAAACGCCACTTGCTTGGTCCTTGACCCGCCGCGATCTTAGATTTCTCCAGCTTGTATTTCTTCTTCACAGTATCAATTCGATTCTTGCACTGAATATCAGTTTTAGGCGTTTTTCTATAATCCTCCCGACTGCTAACAATGTCGGCAACATCCTTCCAGTGCTTCTGCTTCAAATTACCTCTACTCAACTCCATGTATCGCTCACCCCAAGCATCGATCAGTACAGCCGTAGCGTCTTCACTCCAACAATCCTCCCTTCCCCCACCACCTCCACCTCCGCCGCCGCCGCCAGACGCTCCAACAGGTCTCGGTTGCTGTATCGGCAGAGCCAACGTCAAGGTGTTCTGAGGAGGCGCTGATGCTACCGTCACCGTTATCCTCCCGTTAGATCGCGGCGATTCCGGAGATCCAGAACCACCGGAGTGATGCGACTGATTTTCTTCGTCGTTCTCCATAACCAGAACCGTTAAAGCAGATTCCGGCGCGCCGATCTGAGAGTTCTTGGAGAGAAAAGATGGAGGATGAATTTTGGGTTAGGTGCGATTAGGGTTTCGGTTGGGTTGACCGGCGGTATATAATGAGGGAAGGGCCTGTTTGTTTAGTAATCGAGTTTAGTTTTGGTAAAATTTGTATTATTTGGACATTTTATCGGTTGACGGAAAAAACAGAGGCTGGCGTGACGGCGTCGGTCTTAGGGTGCCGGGGAGTATGACACGTGGCGGCTAGGCATAGGTTGGGAAGTGAGCCGAGTAGAAATCCATCATCGGCGGCGTAAAGATCCATTAGGCCGGCTTATTAAAGAGTTGCTCTATTTCGTTTATTAATTACTCCAATGTGAAGATGACTAACATGACAATATAATTACTTTTTTTTCTTTCATAATTAGTAGATTATTAATTATGAACAGCTAATCAACTCAATATTCAAGATGATCTTATTTGATGATCATATTGAAAATGATTTTTTATTTATTTAAATAGAAATAAGACTGCACATATAGTATTTTATTCTTTTCAAAGTTTAGTTGAGTATATTATTGTTTTGGTTATATTATTTTATTTTATGAAACTAGCGAGGATATTAATAAAATACTCAAACTATAGAGAGTAAGCTCCTAGTTGATTAGATATTTTGAAGCTAAAAATTTTTAGAGTCTCTGAGATTGTAATTTTTGGAATTTCAATTTTTTCTAAAATTTTTTTAATTTAAAATTTTTGAGTGAAAATCCCTTAAAACTTATCTGTATTTTATTTTTTTTGGAGGGAGGTATTTTATATTTGAAGATCATATTTTTAAAATCTGATAAAATTTTATAATCAAATAAATACTTTAAAAGATAAGCTTTTAAAATTTATGGACAAACGTCAATTAAAAATAAGATTGAATATTATAAATTTTCAAATAATGACATGTCATTGATCATAACGCCATGAAAATTTTTTTATGTAATAAATTTTTTTTGATAGATCTTTTTCTCTAATCAACTTCTATGTTTGAATTGATAAATTAGCTTCTATGTTTGAATTGATAAATTAGTGTAATACTTAATCAATTTTAATTCGAATTATCAAAAATAGTTTAGAGAGAAAATGAATATTCCTCCCATGAAAGCCTTTGCAAGAAAATGCTAAGGATTAGTGGAGATACGGGGGATCGAACCCCGTGCCTCTCGCATGCAAAGCGAGCGCTCTACCATTTAAGCTACATCCCCGATGCACAATGATTTGAGAATTTAATAAAAAAATATCCAGTATTTGAGAAAACGTAAACTACTCAACAATGCGACAACGTATTTGAATGTGTTTTTGTCTAAACAACTGATAGCACGTGACTCTCCCATATCTCATTTATAAAATTACACTGGATGTGTTATTAAAAACTTACATTGAATGATCTTATGAAAGTAATTTATTCACATTTTAAAAAGTTGAGCCACTTAAATAATATGTTTTGAGATAGATAATACGCAGGTGACTGGTTCTATGTTCATCATTGCTAGTTTGTTGCTTTTCCTAAGGCTATATACATCTTTCATATGTAATTTCATAAGGGGAAGTCTAGGGAGGTAGCCAGGTAGGTGTATACAACAAGTTACCCCTGACTTGAAAAAGTAGAAAGCGAAAAACTCAATTCAAGTAAAACATACCAAAATCAATAAGAAAAGGAATATGATGGATTCTCTAACTTCTCGTTTTCCTGGCAGGTATCACTTGTGACGGAATAACCTAATGAAAGTTAAAAGTTTATACAGGTATATAGAAATCAACGATTTCCAGAGAGTGAATCACAGTAAATTCGTCCTAACTAGTCAATGTATATGAATCTGATGACTGAGTTGCTAATCAAAGGTTCTGCTAATTATATATGTTGATAAAGACAGCTGATGATACGTCACTAATTCTCATAGCCTACTGATGTGATCAACAGTACTGCAGAAGCTTTAGATAAAACGGTAATATGGCCAGAGCGCAAGTGTTCATCACCTAAATCCCTGCACCTAAAAGCTGAACCTCTTGTTCAAAAGGTTTTTCCAAAAAAAATTTCACTTTTCTATCGTTCTGAAATCTAAAAGGTACCTTGAAAAAACACCAACTGCGGCAATCACTAGCCTTAGGATGCGCATAGGGTAAACCCCCACTCCTATGCAAAAGCTCGCAAAGCACACAGTAGAAGTAACCGCACTAGGCAAGTTCGTTGTGACGAGCTCGACCCAGAAAATAAACCCCAGGCTTTCGCTTTTTGAACTTAAGACCTTCAATATGGAAGTCTCAAGCCCAAACCACTGGGCCATCCCGAAGGGTTGAAAGAATTTTTCAACTATGATAAAGGGGAAAACAAAGAACTTAACATCATTCACTGGTATATTATAGAAAGGAGGTGATTATCTGAAAATAATTTACAGGACTAGTAAACATGTTATCCAGAGGAGTATGGTGGAGAAACCAAATTTGAGCAAGCTCAGCCTCACAGGCTGAATAAGCTATTTTAAACTAAACTGCATAATTACAGGTTCATTCTGCAACTTTCCTTCAGATGCCTCAAAAGTCTCATAAAGTTCCACTACACTATGCCTATATAACCTATGCCTCCCATTTCTTGATCTGCAAAATAAAGAATATGATTAGCTCCGCATATGTGGTAAGCAAAATGCACTGCAAGTAAAAGAAGACCATGACAAAATGACTTGTGAGTAAGAGCTAAATAGAATGGTGAGCTGGGATATATGCAACAAGTCTACAGACCAGATGCCATCTGCTGTTCCAAAGTAAAGGTGAGTGTAGCTTCCTGATGCCTCTAAGCTTGGAAAAAAAGGCATAGCTGTGGTGGCAAACTTCGTTCAAAATTGTGTCTACCAGCAATGCATGCTTAAGTGGCTCAAGATAGAGCCTAGCAATATGCTTGTGACGCTGAGTTTTACAGAAAAGGATATGGCAGCTAGTAATTGTCATGGAGGGTTTATAACATCTCAGTAGCAGTATGTGCTGTATAGAATTATCCCAGAGATTGAACATAGCATCCTGGACTTCCATGGAAAGTAGAAAGCAAGCTTCTGTAGTCGAGTAGTGTAGAGTTTCAGAGTTTAGATTCTAACACGCATGCAATGACATTAAACGTGGTTTACACCAACAAATGGGCAGAGAACTCTAATTGTACCCATTTATCACCAGAGGCATGTCAGGACTAAAACTGATTTCTGAT